>SOMO01000044.1:216555-228518 GCA_028128575.1 Paedocypris carbunculus | reverse complement strand
AGAATTTATTATATTAAATGAACTACTAATTTTACACAACACAACTTGCAATTCTAGAGGTAAAAGTATAGAATTATTCAGTTTCTCACTTTCAGTTCATCAGCTTCGATGTATCCACTGTGATCAGCATCATAATTTCTCCAGGCCTGAAGAATAATCAAGTACGTATCGTGATTTTCGCTTGGATCCATACAATAGTCATATTGCAGTTTGGAAATACCTTCATGAATTCGTCACATGACTTGAGCTGTTGTCTGAAAAACAGCAGGAAGTTTTCTTCTGTGGGTAGTATTTGTACCAGCTGTGAAGGAGGTAAAGAAAAAGAACGATTTGCCCACTTTGATTAAATCCGGAGCGTGTAAATTCCCATGGGAATGAAGGCATGTCAGGAATGACGGAACGCCGCTGTGTGTGATGTGTCAAAATACTGCTTTTCCGATGGCGCTCTCCTGAGAGCTGCAGACAGCTTCACTGATTGACATCAATCCAATAACTTTCTCCACTTTTACCTAGACGCGGCCGCGACACTGAGCAGGCAATTCAAGAGATGAC
The DNA here is from genome assembly GCA_028128575.1 of Paedocypris carbunculus. Lineage (NCBI taxonomy): Eukaryota > Metazoa > Chordata > Actinopteri > Cypriniformes > Paedocypris > Paedocypris carbunculus. Next base: position 227,966 of record SOMO01000044.1, on the reverse strand, counting down.
ATTTTGAAGGCTGAATATGTATTTGTAGGTAAAAGGCTTTCCAAAACACGTTCATGCAAATCTTTTTTTTTTTGGTTGTCAAGATGTGCAAACTAGCTTTTTTTGAAGCTAAAACGTTCAAATCACTGANAAAAATTCTTTTTTTTTCTCCCCTATTGATTTGTTTCTGAAAATGGTTTTAAATCCCAGATATTTGTGGAAGTGACATTTTTTTCTGGTGACTTTTGTCATCAGAAACATTTGTTTGCAAATTAAGATTGGGAAACTGTGTCATTCTTTCCGCAAATTTTTTGCAACGTTACACACAAAAAATATTGTAAGATCAATAAAAAAATATTTTTTAACGCTAAACAAAACGGTAAACAGATTAAACTGTAGCTTTTACCGCATTATTAATTAAACCGAACAGGTCAACATGGCGTGTTTTGTAAAGTTCAAACACAAAGTAACAGCAATAACGTTCTCAACAGTAAATAACAACACATATAATAACATCACTATCCGGGGACAAACAAAATCTGACTCCACCCGTTCTGATAACAAACATTACTGATTCCAAAACTACTGTTTTGTTTACATGTTTTTCTCTTTTTTGGAGCACAATTAATGCTACCATAGGTCAAATAGGAATAATACTTTATACAGTATTCAATGCAAAAGATAGATTATCTGTCATTAGAGCCAACCTAAATGGCAATTTGAAATGCAATAAATAATACTTGGTTTTGGCTTTCTTACCTCAATAATGCCAATTTTCCCATCAGTTTTTTGCTCATATTTTTCCACAAAGGCCTTCATTTGGTCTGTTAGCTCCTAGTAAAATATGAAGAAGGGAAAAAACAAAAAACATTGGTAACGTTCAGCTATTCTAACAAAGTTTATTTTTTGGCTGCAATCAAGTTTCCAGCTGTTAGAAGAATCCATTTGTTCCATAGTTGGAAGTGTTTGCTTGGTTCTAAAAGCCAGTGAAGTGTAAGAACAAACCCACTATGACAGATGGGACGTGCTGCTATCTTCAGCCCTCAGTGCACAATGCTGATTGTGTTTGAATAAAGCTTCATAGCGATGAAAGAGTTCTCATTTCTCCAAAAACTGCACCATGGCTTGGGGACGCAAAGCAGTGGCTGTGGCGACTTTACTGTTCAGCTTCCAAAATGATGGGACATGCCTCAGTGAACTCGCTTTTGAGGTCATTCTTTTCATTTCAGTTAGGACATAAAGCATGTCCAATGCTTGCTTTATACCAATGAAGCACAGCTCACGACGCGTGCGGAACCTTGGCCTGTCAGCCATGTTGTTTTCATTATAGTCCAGAGGAGGGCGGAGAAAAATGAAGCCCAAACCTCATTTGCAACTTTGTGGATCCAACGAATCCAACAAAACCGTCAATCTGACGGAAATACATTTAAATGCAGACCTATACACACACTTATATGCTTGCATGTGTGTTAATCTCTGTTTTTCTATGTTTGTAGAGTGTTGAAATTTTACTGTAAATGTGCATCAATATTTGACCTCAAAAGACAGTAGTACTGATAATGATAAATTTCCATTTCATACGTTGCATCATGGAATAATATTTACAGCACTGTGTGTGTAAAAACAGTATCACACTGTAAGGTAGAAAAAATATTAGAGAATTATAATTTTACAGACTTTGTAATTTTGGAAATTACAGTTGCCAGTAGATTACAGTTTTTTACAGGGATATTTTATACAATTTGTGTATGTACAGTATATTACACACACACACTTCAATTGTTGCTTTAAACATCACAAAAAATGTAATTACAGTTTGGTGCTGAGAATAATAGTTCTCCATATAATTTCCTACTGATTATGGGATTTCTGAAATGGAAATTATATTAAACTAGCAGCTTTGAAAATGATGAATGACTGGATTAAATATTCACAGAGGATTCCATGATCGATTGATTAGTTCATTAGCATATAAGAGAAATTGTATGTAGTAGTTGAAAATATNTTTTTTTTTCCCCAAGTATAACTTGAGGACTTTAAAAGAAAGCAGCACACAGGCTGTGTTTCGCACACTGAATAAATTAAATGGTTGTATGCGGCGCTCTAATAGGCATTTCAGGAAGCAGCATGATGTCATTAGAGCTGTGAAATGACCCAGTGGCTGCTTTTCCTCAGTCCTGTCACAGTCCATCACTTTCTCTTTTTTCGTATTAGGGTAAAAACTTCAGCTTTTGCCATTGCAAGTGGAGTTTTTTCTCATATTTGCAAGCAACTTTGTTCTACTGTTCTTGTACTGATTTATAATATCATCGCTAAAATGGATAAAAGTCCTGGTGTGTTTGGGTTACATTTGTAACCATTTATTTTTGTATTTATACATTTCCAAATCCTTTTATTTCATCACACAATAAAAATAGTATTTGACAACAGTGTTTCACGACACTTTATTTTTTTTAAGTCGCTGCTGAGCAGACATTATGATGAATAGATATATGAGGTTTTAGCTTATGTGTTGACCTTGAGATGGACTGATTTAATGAACCTCTGATTTAAACTGAACTCCACTGTGCTATGATGAGATTTTAGTTGCATTTTGTTTTAATATTTTGTTTTGTTTGAACATATTATTCAAACAATAACAAATTTCAATTATGTTTTAAATAACTGATTACAATGTCATGGTAAGACAAATACATAAATTAAAATTATGAGAAGCAGCAACAGCAGATGTACTGAGACACGACTGATGGAGCATCCTGACCGAACCAAAGATGTGCCCCCAGACGCAAGAAGCATGGTGTGAAAGCATGACACTTCTGCACAATTAGTCTTTAGACGGAGGATTTAAATAAGTTTTCATAAATCTCTTCAAAAAATACATGTATGTGTTAAATTTACATTTTTTATGCCAATATCAATTAAGCTTAACATTATTAGCTTTTTACTTCACATTATCCAAGTATTAAAAAACATACTTGTGTACGTACATATTAACTCATTTCTGACTCTAAGTGGCGCTATAATCGACCATCGTATTGTGCGTATACCGGTATTGTTTTGTTGATGCTGTTGTTGTTTTGTTAATAAGCGTGTTTTATCACGAAACAGTAAATAAAGTTACATTATTGTTTAAAGTAAAATGAGAAGGAAATGGAAATCGAAGTAAAAACAAATGTAATTATGTTTTATCGCTCAATCCTATTATATAAATATCGTTTATCACATATATAGTCGAAAAATTGAGTAATAGATATAGTTATATTATTTACTCGTCTTTCTTAAAATGTTTAATGTGTTACCAGAGTTACACAATTGTTCAACAGCTTAAACACACCTGAAGTATGGGAACATTTCGAAAACAGTGTTCGAAACATTTATAAAGAACTCTTTAATTCAACAGAAAAATACAACGGCCGTTTATAGTTGTTGAGTTTGATTCCTGAAAATTTCAATTTTTCAGAGTACAATATACATAATAAAAATGTTTTCTTTAAAGACCAGCTTGTTTTCGAGCTTGTTGAAGTTCTTTAATAAAATTCTGCAACTCCTTCCCTTCGATAAATCCATTACCTGAGAGCATTATAGCCACATCAGTATCAGGTATAAGCACCTGCATCACTGCAGCAAATCTAGGCGATCAATCTAGGTTCCTTTTTTTATTGTAACTGTTAAATGCCAAAAAAAAAAAACAATATGTATTTGGAGAATAAGTATAATTTTGTAATTTAATTTGAAGTGCGATTGCGTGCGAGTGTGTATGCGCGCGTCTGCCTGCAGCCGCGTGCGTGCGTGGGTGCGTGCGTGCGTGCATTCTAGTTAAAATAACAATAAACTTTGGAATTTGTTACAACACGTGGCAATAAAATCCATCTTTGTCTTCGACAAAAATCCACAATTAAAGGACATAAATTACCATCGTTGTCATAGTGATGAAATATATCCAGGAACTGCGAGGCGGAGATCTCTACTCCTTGCAGGTACGCGCTGGCCATGTTTCCTTCTGGTCCGAAGCTCCGGTGCCGTTAGACGGATGCTGTGTGAATGAATGTCTCTCCGGTGTCTCACTGGCGGCTTAAGTGAAGTTCTGCGCGCCCTCCCCATCTGATGCTCCGCGCTCCTCAGGTGTAACGCAAGCTAGCGAGGAACTGCTGAGCTACACTGGTGTGAGGAGAATTTCAATCAGGACTTCTCTGTGGGCACATGTCACAAAGGTGGTTTCATCAAGAGAGATTTTAGCTTAGTCCCAGCTCTTAAAGTGAAAAACATCGCCTCCCACAAAGAAGATAAAGACAAAATGGTTTGAGGATTGCCTTTTCTTAATATCAAGCTTTTGCTCAAATCCGAACCCATCCAGCACAGCTCATGAAAAGCACTGGAGATTCAGCTCTTTTATAACCCCTTAACTAAACTAAATTATTTTCTGTCTATCCATTATTGTGTCTCTACAACAAGATGGATCTGTTCCAGATTCAATTTTGAAGTACTCTCTGGCTTGTTCTGTGTGTATATAAAATAATAATATACCGTATATAAATACTGTATACGTGTTTCAAACAATCAATGTCATATTCAGTGTTTAGCGTTACATATAGTACGCATCTCGTTTGCCAAGTTTTTGCCGAACACGNGAAAAAAAATAGTTTTATAGTTTAATAACTGGTAAAAAAAAACATTCCATGTCCCTTCCGGGGCTCCGTAGGAATTTGTATATACATAAGAAAAATTATTTGAGGATATATTTGTAGTATAATGAATCATAACCATCTTCCTGCAAGAATGAAACTCTCTCCCTGGCTTGCTTTCTCTTGTTTACAGAACATTAATTCGTAAAGATGAGCGATGACCCTTGAGACATCATTCTCCATATGGTCATTAATGAGGCTCTGCCCAGACAAATGACAGCAGGGTCTCTGGACCCCTGTCATGGCATCCTGCCCACAGGTATGCAGGTGAACAGACGGATAGATGGACAGTTCACCGCACATGCAATTACCAACGTCCCCGGTCATCTGGCTGAGTGAGTGAGACAAGTCTAATCCAGCCTGCGTGGTGCTAATGGCTTATCCAGATGTTAACACTATTCCAGTCTTTGGACAAAAGCGCTATGAGGGCGCGACACATAGTGCTCAGAAACTCTTAGGCAATAGGATGTTAGACTTTCTGTGGATATGTCGCCCTGTAGTGAGACTGGATCAAAACACTCATGCTGGCAGTGTTTTCTTGAGTTTGCATCATGCACTACGTCAAAACCCAGCATCCACACATGGTAAGTTTCTTCTATTGCTCCTAGTTTACTACTTTGATCTTTTAAAAAAAAAGGCGTTAAAAAGTGCTAACAATAGCTTTAAAAACCCAACTCAATAACTCAATTACTTCATAAACACATTGTAATAATTTGCACAAACTTTTAAAAATTAAATGAACTGATAGAGTTCTGCTAAAAGGTAGATAATATATTAGATAGTATATAAAATGTGCAATTTGTTAATTTTTTTGAGGAAATATTTTCAGAAAGCAACAACTACATAATTATAAAAAGTTTCTAATAAAACCCTTGTTTTTCAAACTGCTATTTTTGTTTGTTTTCAGCTAAATAAGCTTTAATTTACATTCTAATGTTATGTCTAATTGAATTATATTCATGCACTCACTACACATAAGAATGTGTAAAAACAGACATTTAAATCTTGAACAAAGTGTCTGTACAATCCTGAAGATGCAGCAAATAACCTACAGGACAATCAAACTTCGGACCGTCAATTTATATAAGCAGCCATGTGGACATTTTGTCCAGGGTATTTTAAACCTTTCTTACCCAAGCTGACATTTGGGAGCAAGGATGTCTGGCCTCTCAGATTATTCCACAATAAGCAGTTTTTTTTCCAATGCTAATGTATGTGTGAGCTTAACCGGAGTTGAAGTTCAGCTTTATATGCAGTAAAGGGACTTAACACAGTCTTGCCAGCAGAACTTTCAAAGACTCAAAAATAGTTCAAAAGGGTCCGGTGCTTCATGCTAACTCCAAAAAAAACCTGAAGTCTAGATTTAAATGAATCTGGAGCTTTTAGGGTCTGTACTTTACCGTCGAAGAAAATCAAATAAGGTTATGCCAGTAACATCAACACGAACAAAAACTTTCGATTCGGAGAAATCTATTTTATTGATGAGGTGGTGCTAATTAGACCAATGACTTTTGACCATAACAGCTTGTTTGAAAGGCAAAAGAGTCTTGGAAAAGAAGAATATAAGAACAATTTTCTTACCAAAACATTAAAACCAAACTCGAAATGATTTGAATTATTCCTAAAAGTACTTTAATTATTTGCTTGATTTGTAAATTATTGCTATAATATTTTTGCCAGAGTAAAAACTTTTACAAACAAGTCATTTTGTAGTTGATTCTCAGATACACTGAAAATGTAATTAGTCAACTCAATAAACCAAATAAAAGGCTAACTTTTAAAAATATTTCCCTATTAAAGTTCTGTTACAGTGACTTTTTTAAAACAGTATATGAAAATTGTTATGTAAATTGTATTAGCGTAGTTTGAATAATTTTATTTAGTGAGGTTTTATTTTCAGTGTAGCTGCAGAATTAGAGATACATATTTTCCAAATACGTATTGTCTTTTAAAATACGGGTCAGCAAATCAACAAAGCCTATAATTTCACCAAAAAGTATAGTTACATGCTCTCATTTCCTCCCAAATAGTCAAAGAAATGCTTCATCTTGACCACAAATCATCTCCTCCAACTTGAAGATGTCTGGGATTCACTTTAGACGGCATTTGAGTACAAGCTGTTGTTGTTGATGGTCTCCACTTGGTGAGAGCGACTGATGAAGGTGATGAGAACGTTCTGAAGCATCTCGGCTCTCATCTTGCTGATCTGCAGCACTTCCTCGTGATTCACCTTCTCCTCTCGGCTGTAGTCCAGAGAGACCTTGTTAGTGATGAGCGAGAGACCCAGAACCCGCAGTCCACAATACTTGGCTACGGTCACCTCAGGAACCGTGCTCATGCCTGTGAGGAAAGAGAGAAGCAATCATCTCTATTGTGGCCCAGCAGGCATGTACCATTAATAAACGCGACCCGTCTGGGTCACATTTAATACTTAATGAGTATGATTAGGGTTGTGTTGACTACACAGGACAGAAAAACTCTAAAAGCTGCTAAAATGGACCCATACGTGACCAGCCAGGACCTTTTACACTGCTGTCATTCGATAATTCCAGCACAATTTTCTAACACATCATTCAGCTCATCAGAGACCCCCGAGTTGTTTTTCCCAATCATATGATAGAGAGACATTTTCTGATTTATTTAATCACATTGATTGAAGTGGTCTCACAGGCCCTTTGCGTCATCCCAATCAAAGACAGCTATCTGTATCAGCTTTTCAAAATATAAAGATTTATATTCTAGCCAAGATTATAATCCAGCCAACACCAAATGTAGTAGATTTGATTTTTCCAAACTAACAGAAATTGAAAGCAAAACTTTAAATATTTTAATATTTAGTAATCTAAATAAATGCAATTATATAAATATTATGCCACCATATATACAGTACTGTATATGTATATGTGTCTGTGTGTATGACAAGTAATATTGTAACATATATGCAACTATTCGTATATGCATATTTTATATACACCTTTAGATAATTATAAAGTTTTCAAAAATGTAAATAATAATAGTAATAACATAATGCTAATTATTTGTATTATTAAATTGTAACAATTTGTTCATAATATTCGTAACCTAGTACGTTCCATACCAACAGAGTCGCTTCCCAAGACTTGCAGCATCCGTGCTTCAGCGATAGTCTCAAAGTTGGGACCACTGACCATACAGTAGACCCCCTCACGTACAAAATTAGAGTAGCCCAGCTCGGCAGTGATGTCCATGGCTAGTTTTCTCAGGTCTTTGCTGTACGCATCCGACATGCACGGGAAACGGATCCCGAACCTGAGGGGAAAAAAAGCAGATAATCAAACTTTTCCATCCATTTCACAGTTTAATCTCTCGTTCTCCCTTCTCAATAGGCGTTTCTTTGCGTACCGTTCATCATTAGGTCCACACAGCGGGTGCTGTCCTGCAAAGCCCGGCAAGTTAATATGGTCCTTAATGACCATGATGTCTCCCACTTTGAAATCCTGACACAGACCCCCAGAGGCATTTGTGACTATAATAGTCTCAACACCCATCAGCTTGAAGATCCGAACAGGGAACGTGACCTGAAAAAAAAAAAAAGAAAATTCCAAGCTATTCCATATTTATTTTCCCCCTAAAACAAGCCTCCCTCAACCGACGTTTAATTCTGACTTCTTTAATGTGTTTTCTTTCTTTAATGTCGATGTATTCACGCATATGATTGATCATGTTTACATCGATTCACAAAAATATCATATGTAAATGGAAGAAAGACATATTGAAGCATTAAAATGACCGATTAGAAATCATTATTGTCACAACTACTAGTTCTTCATAAGAATGGACGCCCCAGTGGCTCATATGTCACTTTTAAGAGAGTTGAAGGATGAAGGCTTTAGAGTTTCAATCACTGTAAATCAGGGAGACTTGGAAAATCACATAATGCTCAATAAAAAAAAAAAAAGATAAAATCAACCTCAGTTTAGCAAACGGCTACGTATATAGTGGATTTGACTCATTTTCATATTTAGTTTAGTTTACTTGTAAGTCTGTGTATTCTTAAAACATAAGTAAACAATTGTACTTGTTGTCAAATTTTTCATGTAAAATGAAAAGATTTTTGTATGTAAAATCAATTAACATATTCGATACTTGTACTTTTAAATAAGGCTACAGTGTTTGTAACATTGTTACATGTGGAGGGATGTAAAAGCATAAAAATACGTTTTTCACTTTAAAAATGTAACAATAGCATTGGCATAACCAAAGAGGGCAGTAGCCTTAGATTGGCCCCTGCTCCCTGTGACCCAGAAATGGAAAAAGCAATTTCACATCTAGAGTAAAATACTACATTTAACACCGCAACATGGAAGCTTAGGACTACTCCAGAGCACAGAGGTGTTCCACAAAGGCCAGGCGGTTTGAGGCAGGTATTAAACAAGCTTTAGTGGTTCTAAATGGGATAAATATAGGATTGTAGAGCAGAGAGCCATTAAGAGAGGTGTCAGCGCTAGCAGGAGATGAATAATGAACTTGCAGGCTCAGTATAGCACAGCTCAATAGTGATGTCACAGTCTGTCAGCCTGGTCTCCTGCTGACAAACCAAGGTGGACGCATGGGGCTGCCACAAGCAAAGCGGCCATTACCACCGTACACCAACGGGTCACCAAGATGGTCAAGCACGCTCAGAAATACACACCAGTTTGCCACCTCTTAAATCAAAGCCGACGTCTTTGGAGGTTGTAAAAGCAGAAGGCTTCATGTCAGACGCTAATGCTCCACAGAGAATTGGTTTAGGAATTGCAATATATAGATGGTGTGTTGATTAGATGTCACTGGCAGTTTGATTAATGTGAACTATTATGCCGTAATGAGAATGTCTACGAGAGAATCTTGTATTTCCTGCCACTGTATCCTTCAATGACACTTATATCGTTTTCAAAAAGAGAAAAGATTTTTAGATTAAGGGATTTGCGCAGGAAACCCTGATTACTGTTAAGTGAAGTTGCAACAAAACCAAAGACCAACCAAATTCCTCTCACTCTGTCTTTCTCTTATACTTACGGTATATGAGGTTACNGTTTAAAATATTTTTTAAAGAAGCTAGTAACCGTTTCAACTAAAAAGTATACTGTAGGTATGTTAATTACTTGTTTTTAACTAAAGAATGATGTATTATTAAAATTATACATGTGTGTATATATATACAGTATATTAAATATTTGGCACTAAATATTATTAATGTTTTGCTTATGGTTTGACATAATGATTAAAGTCTTGAAACCCTCCATTGCTGCTTACAGCTTTTTACAATGTATTATTAAACCTTACCACGATTAATTTTAATTTACATATTCATTAAGCAATAGGCAGATTTAACCTAGTCTAATAGAAAATCAGGATGAAAACCCATCTATGACATTCCCAGGACTTTCAGAAACACAGAGACCACTTTCAATAAATGATTTCAATAAATACTCTTATTAAAATAAAAAACAGCATCAACCCATATTGTTCTTTTACGCGCAGGCACAAACCTTGTGCGGCGTATAAAAGCCACGCTATAAATCTGCTTTCCCCGCTGGAAAGCAACAGAGAGGTCAGTGAAAGGCTAACCAAACCCGACTGTGTAATTATCTCTCTGAGCACATCCACCACCGACAACCAGACCGCAGCATCTCTGGTTATGAGCAAGGACGAACACAAGCAAGTTTGAATCGTTTACAGTAAATGAAGTTGGGGTGCGCGAACAGGCACACACGTCTGTTCATTTACAAGACATCTGCGTTCCACCAACAAAAGCTTTAAGACCCTTTACTCCCATCAAAATTTACGCTTTGTGTTTAACACTCACATCGTATGTTTCTGGGATAAATGATGGAAAAACATGTCCAATTCTGGTAAATGTGTGTGTGCACACAATAGTGTGCTCTAAAAGGTTTAAGGCAAATGATAATAATAAAATAAAAATATTATATAATCTTGTATTTTTTGTAGAACACATGACACTGATTGGTCTATTTTTTATGATAGCACCGTAGCCATAGTGAAAAGCTTTTGGCTGCAGGTCGTGTCAGGTCCGTAATTATACTGACAGTCCCACTCTGAGGCGAAAGTTTGTAGATTCCGCGTAATTTAGTAAAAAATACAGCCGTTGTTATATGCAGTATATATTAATAAATCCCCAGAGCCTCAAACTTAAGTTACAAACAGGTCTTCCTTGCTTTGAGGCTAAATATTATACTTGAATGAATATTTCATTTCTGTAGTATGTATTCATAATTTCAAATCCCGAGTATATATCATAATTTAGCTGTAAGGACTCAGCCACAACATCCACTGGATTTATTTCTTCATTTTCACAACATAATGTAATGTGTAAGGATGCATAATTTATAATGATGGTGTTTAGTCATGTTAATGGTTAATCTCTCTCGTTCTCCTATTTTAAATATGCAACATTAGCTTTTTAAACAGTGCGCAGCACGCTTTGAGAATTATCGAGGTCCGCGCCTCGACTGTTTTGTTGACTGCTCACTCTTCTGCACCTGGATTCTAGAACATTCATGCAGAGTCGTTCCTGATTGTGACTACGCTCAGGTAATGGCTCATACAGGAAGCCAGCGACATGCTTTTTGTTTACAGCTTTACTCGTCCGTGTGCTGATCCCCACAGAAACCAAGCTTGTTGTCTTGCACATATTTTCTCACATGGACAATTTTTGGGTGAATCAGGAAAGTGCGATAGTTTTTACTTCTAGAATGATAGTATTGTTTT
>SOMO01000044.1:172804-197957 GCA_028128575.1 Paedocypris carbunculus | reverse complement strand
ATTTATATATTTATTTGTTTATTTGAAAAAAGAAGAAAGATCACTTTCGTTACGTTGCGATGATGCAGTCACGTGACTGTCTCCACCCAGTCCCCCCTCCTCTTGTCTCCGTCTCATTTTGCTGACGCTTCCTCACGCCAATATTACCATTATCACAGAAAAGTCTTTTGCTAATTACACTGCCGCAAAAAAAGATCTTTATTCTCGTACTCATCAAACAGCGTCGTTACAGCAGAGGCTCGCTATGGAGCAACAACGCTGATTGCGGGCGCCATGGAAACAGATGCTGGGAAAACAACTCCGAATCTCACTGGTACCGCTCTACAACTCACTCTAAAACCATTGTGATCGATACTGTGTTTTCATTTCAAGTATTGTCATTGTTTAAATTCGGTTACATGGCTGTAGTGTTGAATGGTAAAGTCTCGGGAGGACTTTGGTCTTACATTTAAATTTTTTTAACGTTTGGTCAGAATATAAAATAATTATTAACTCTAATTTGGTTTACGTCGGAAATGTGTGCTTTCTTAACCATACCAACAGTTTCAAGAATGCATGGTTATCAGAACTCTTCACTGTGACAAGGCAAGAGCAACGTCATGAAATTCACAGGAGCTCTCACACTTGTCTTGCTTTTTGTCGTCAGAGGTGAGATTACCCAAACACACATACACACTTTCTCTCTCTCTCTCTCTCTCTGCCCAATAAAATTGAGAAATAAGTAGTCGAATTGAGAGCTTGCACATCCTTGATCATTTCTTTCATATTTTAAAAAGAGACATTTACATGTTTAAATAATAAACATTGTACAATTTTCACTATTACGCACACACACACACACACACACACACACACACACACACACACAGTATATTTGCTTCACATTTGCTTTATATGCTCGTGGTGTTTGTTGTTGTCTGCACAGCCTCAGGACAGTGCTGGCAGGTCAGAAGTTTTTCAGAAAGTGTGGTGATACCAGAGCTGAGGAGCAGCAGTGTCCTGCACGTGCCACACGTGTTGTCCTTGGCCCAGTGTGTTCAGGCCTGCTGTGGTCTTCAGGGTTGCGACCTGGCGTGGTTTTTTGATCGGCGCTGTTTTGTCCTGAGTTGCCAGCACAAAGGGAATTGCCAGCCCAAACAGAGACCCGGTGCCGACTCTTTTCTGGTCTTCTTACAGCGTAGACCACCACAGACATTGGTTCTTCAATCCATTGTGCAAGGAGATTCATATCCCAAACCCTGGCAGCCTTTGCCCAGACACAGGGGCTCAGAAGACCCTAGGAAAGACCTTGACTTCTTGGAGGACTTTCAGGATGTGGACAACACCAACTATGCAGAGAGTTTACCCAGTTTGGAAGAAAAAGGAGGTGAAAGCACAGACTTAGAACCAGGAAAGGAACCTGGGCTTTACAATTGGCCACTTATCCGAGATGAATTCAACCAATCAGAGACTTTTGTGGGACAAATGACCACACCCCTGAGTCGCCTTGAAAGTAGCACATTGTCTCCATTGTCCTTGTCCGAAGAAAAAAGTGAAAGCTCCACTGAAAAAGCCGAACCCGCAAGAACTGTTACCAAACTTCTCACTATCAACACGAAGGTGAATTTTATCAAATTAAACATTTACTTTTTTTGCTTTATTTTCCTTATCATGACAAGGTTTTTATTCTCTAAATGTTTTTTTAAGGTAGAAGAAGAGCTTCAGTACATCTCAACTGACAGTCTGGTTCTGAAAGGCATCCCCACAGAAACCTTGGAGCTCAGCACAGTCAGCGTATTTGCCACTTCACCCACCACTTTGGCCTTAGAAGAACCAGGTGGCTGAGAAAATTCTAGTTGTACCAATGGGAAATATAAATTCATAGTCATTTTTTTATGTTAAGGTGTGGTGGTGTCTATCAAAGCTCCAGGGAATTTAACAATGCTTGAAAATACTTCAGAGCTCATTGGCTCGGTCAGTCCAGACAACACTTCAGGTAAGTCCACATGCTTTATGAAGTGAGACTCATAAATTAAGTGGTAAGTGATATTATAGATGACATAAAGACTCAGTATTTATTGCCTTGTTTTATTTTTTTGTGGGTTTCTATTTCATTCTGAGTGCACATGAACGGTCAACAAATGATGGCGATAATGTATGCCTTGTGTTCTGCATCCTTATTGGCTGTCAAACTCATTGCCACATGTCCTGTGCAGTAAAGAATGCGTTCATCTTGACAAATTTAAATTTTACTAAAAGCAGCAGTAATGCAACATCAAATTTAATTGAGATAACAATTTTAATTTGATATAGCCATCATTGAGAAACAGAAATTTAAGCCTGAACATGGTGGTAAAATGTTCCACTTTTGCAAATTGTATTTTAGAAAAAAACTGTGTACGGTCAGACGAACTGTGATCAATGTATGTATTATATTTCAGATGTGTCTAACCTTGTAGGTTGATCATTAAATAATGGCTGTTGTGATCTAGTGATCTACCACCCGGTTCGAACTGAGTGTCCACCCCACTCTACCACCCCAATTTAACAGCTGAGTGTCCTTAAGCAAGACACTGACCTCCACATGCCCCACTGCTTAAGGCTGCCCACTGCTCTGGGTTTGTGTGTGTCCACTGTGTATGTTAAGTGTATGTTAAATGCAAAGCACAATTTAGATACAATCCCTAGTGACCATATTGACAAACTTCATTTTACTTTACTTACTTTTTATCTAATTAGTTAATTCTAATAGTTCTCAGATTATGCAGGACATTTTTAGAAAGTAAGTTGTGATTAACAATAGACATAAATATCCACATGTTTTCATGCAGGCTTCTCTGTAACCACTGTGTCTGCATCCATCCCACAGAAGTCATGGTAAACAAGCCGCCTAAAGCCATCCTTCTTCCCAAAAGCCAAGATGTCGTCCTCCAAGAAGGTTTAATTGTCACCATTAACGGCTCTCGTGTGTAACTTCCTTCAGCCATTTTCTCTCTCTCATAGTTTCCCTCCTGAAATATTAATTCCTGCTTTTTACCTAATTGGGCATTTTAGAGAGTGTTGACGATTCTAAGATAACCCATTATCTCTGGGAGAAGGTGGATGGTCCTTTTTGGGATCCAGATGGCTCCGTTGACACACCTATACTTCAACTGAAGAAACTTTTACCAGGGCAATATACCTTTAAGTACGGGCTCATCCGTTTACATTATGCTCTCATACACCTTGAAAATCGAGTTAGCTTAAAAGCTCCATGCTAGCAAGGCTAATCAGGTTTACTCACCTGCTTTAGGCTGACCGTGTCTGACTCTGAAGGCCTGACTGACTCCAGCACTGCCCTTGTGAGTGTCAGAAGACCGAAAGATATGCCTCCGCAAGCCAGAGCGGGCACGGACCAGGTCATCACTCTGCCTCTCAACCGTCTCAGCCTGCAGGGCAATCGCAGCACGGATGACAACAGCATCACTAGTTTCCTCTGGACTCTCCTTACCAGCAGCCACAACCAAGAGGTCACCATGCAGGTAGGGTATTTGGAACTTTTAATTTTTTTTTGTTAAGTCTGCTGGGCTATTTAATATTGTTGAATGGTCACATGTATCTCAAAGAAAAATATTTTGTTAAATAAAAAAAAAAATACAAGTTCAGTCTATACCAGAGTTTTTTGTGGAACTAGAACCACTGAAGTTTCTGAATTTGCGAAAGGATGAACTCAAATTGACCATGCGTTTGCTAGCACTTACGTATATGTTTGTGAATAATCTCTCAAAACCTGGGTCACGTTTCCGCATTACAGACAATCATCTTCATTCTGTGAGAATCAATGTGAGACACTACAGACGTCTCGCTAGTGAAATAATCATAGAATGGTGGTCCGTCAATAGGTTTTTTTTATTTCTTTGCTCACGTTTTGGCAACTGAATTAAAGGTAAATACCCATATTCATGTTGATGGCCAACAAAAACCACAGCAAAGGCTTATTGGCCCCCATGTTATCAAATCTTATCAAACTAAGTGGCGCGGTTCAAACTAAGACCCATTCGAGACTCAAGTTTAAAGTTTGCATATTCCCTGCGTGCAAGCATGGATTTCCTCTGGGTCTCCAGTTCCAGAATCATGCAGTTGAAATATGGAACATTGAACAAAGGTGTGAGTGAAAGTGTGAAAGTATGTGTCTGTGTCCAGCTTTATGATTGGTCAGCCACCAATCCAGAAGTTTTCAAGCCTAAATGAGCTTGAATTGGCTCCAGCTTTCTGTAATCCAGAAACGAAAAAAGGGTTCACAAAATGGATGGATTGGTTAGATTTTAGATCCAAAGTGATAATAACTGGTGTAGTGGTCATTGCTTGTCTGCTGTGTCCTAGAATGTGAGATCGCCAGTGCTGGAGCTCTCTGACCTAGAGGAGGGACAATACACCTTCCAGTTGGCGGTCACTGACGACAAAGGCCAACAGGACTTCGACACAGTCACCGTTACTGTGCTTCCAGGTAACACATGGGCAATCATATCTATGTTCCTGTGCTTCTTTTTTATCTTTCAATTTTCAATCCATCCATTCATCCTCTTCCACTTATCCAAGGCCAGGACTTCCCTCTCCCTCGCCACCTCCTCTAACTCTTCATTGAAATGCTAAAACAATGCAACACTGTAATATTTTGTTCTACCATAGCAAACAAACCACCAGTTGCGATAACCGGTCCAGACCGAGAACTTCTGCTTCCAGTCAGCAGCTTCACATTGAACGGCAGTGACAGCACTGATGATCAGGCCATTAGCACATACCAGTGGGATTTTCTCAGGTACCTACTAGTTCAGTTTATTGTTCTTTTCAATATTAGTGTGCTTTTTCAATACAAACTTGTGTTATAATAGTATGAGCAGTGAAAGGCTGTTGATGTGCCAGCATCATCCCTCTTATCATTTCAAGTGGTCCTCCAGGAGTCAAGATAAAGGATGCCAATAACCCAGTTGCCATAGTAACAGGGCTGAGCACTGGAAATTACAAATTTAAACTGACCGTGACGGATCAGCAGGGACAAACCGACAGCGCGGTCCTGTCTGTCGCTGTTAAAGAAGGTGAGCAAACGCCAGCCATGACGTCACGGGTTGAAAAATATTAGGGAATTGATGCCCTCTGCTTTTGATTAAAAGCCCAAAACCTGCCGTTGGTTGCTCATGCCAGCGGCAGCCACACGCTCACGCTGCCCAACAACTCTCTGGTGCTCAGAGGCTCCGTGTCCAACGGCGAAACCAGCAACGTGTCCTTCCTGTGGGTCAGAGACGAGCAGAGTCCCGCCGCAGGGGTGAGTGGGTCAAACGTCGATTAATTTTTCCAAAGTTGAATCGTCTCTCTTCTTTTGAGAGCAGGATGTGCTGTATAGTTCCGATCACGAGGCATTACTTTATCTAGCCAACCTGGTGGAAGGAACATACCTCTTCCAACTGCGGGTAACAGACGCTCAGGGTCGCTCCAGCATGGCCACAGCCACTGTGGAAGTCCGTCCAGGTAAGATTTCCTGGTACACATGTGCGTACTTAACCCAGAGGTGCATACTTGAGTTTAGCCACGCCCACTTGTCATAAAATCCAACTCAGCTGTCAATCAGTCTCAACGTTGCAAAAGTGTAACACCATTTTTGAAGTGTACAACATTCTTATCAAGATCTGCCATCGCATTCAAAACCAAACGCAAGGAACTTTAAATCCTACGCGATTCATGACACGTTCAACTGGTATATCTGGAACCTAGAACTTTCTAAGGAAATATCTGTCTCGTTAATCGGGATGCGGGAGGCAGCTGTAATGATGGCTAGCTGATTGTGTGTGTGCAGACCCCCGAGAGCAGGAAGAGGTGGATGTGGAGCTGCAGGTTGGTGTCTCTCGCATCAGTCGGCAGCAGAAAGACACGGTAGTGAGACAGCTGGCCGCTCTGCTGCATGTCATGGACTCTGAGATAGCTTTAAAAGGCCTGCACAAGCAGTCTGACATCAGGTATGTTTATGTCATATCAGGAACAAGTGTGTCATCCTGAAAGTGATATAAAGTATCTTTGTAAAAAAGTCTGCTAAATACGTAAATGTAAAGTAATGACCAGAAACACAGACTTAGTCTCTGTATTCACTATGTGCACTGTATGTCAGAAAATGAGCTTCTTTCACTGTATTTCAACTTATTTAAAATTGTATGTTTCTATTATAGGGCTTTTATAGGCTTATGTGTGACTATTTCATGGCAAATTTACAGGCGTCCATACAGTCTTTTTATACAAAAAAAAAAAAACAATGCAAAAAAACTGAATTTAACTTTCATGAAGTGCTTATTATATTCATAATCTTACTAAAACAATATAAACACAAAATGCACCACCCATTTTTTTAAAGAAGTTTGATTAAATTGAGTTTTGATTATGATAATTAAATAAACTGATACATTTGATAAACCACATTTTTTCATGGATAAATTTTTGACATTATTCGGTATCTTTCCAGCTTGTGAAAAAAAAAAAAACAAAAATGTTTTACAAATCTGTAGAAGTTCTAATCCAATCAAGACACAGAGCATCTTTTTTGTGTTTAGTACAGTGTTTAGATTATCAGTTCTGGGTCCTGATGGGATCATCCCGGGGCCTAAACTGGCTCGACTGCTGAGGAACCAACTGTTACGAGAGAAAACGGACTTCCTGCTTTTTAAGGTCTTGAGAGTGGACACAGTCGGTGAGTGACTTCGATGGTTCACCTCGCTGACCTCTAGTGCTGCAAATGAACTCCAGTGACCTGTGTGGCAGCGTGTGTGCTGCTCTGCTCCGGACGGGGTCAGTGTGACCCCATCACGAGAACCTGCTCCTGTGACCCTCTCTGGACGGAGAACCCCATCCACAGGTTCTTTGATGGAGAAAACAACTGTGGTAAGTCAAACTGACCACATCGTTTTTGTGTAATCAGGATTTTCTTTGGTTTTCCATTTGCTCTTTTGTCTCCCCTCTGCAGACTGGAACGTGATGTACGTCACAATCTCTTGTCTTCTAACAATCGTTTTCTTCTTGTCAGTCAGCTGGGTTTGTGTTTGCTGCTGTAAAAGGTGATTCAATTTTGTTTTAAGCAATGCCTGAATCCAGGAATACATTTTAAAAACCTTTAGGGCTCCTCAGGTTGTCTTGTTGATGGTTCCCAGTTGACTGATTTTTTTTCTGGCTTGTTTTAGAGGGAGACGCTCCAAAGTTCGAAAGAAAACCAAATACACTGTACTAGACAGCATGGACGAGCAGGAGAGAATGGAGCTTCGGCCCAAATACAGTTAGTTCTGGGACTCACGTGTTTGTGTTTTTATGGTGGAAACGATGGTTTTTCTGTTGGTCGTCCTTAGATATTAAGCACAGGAGCACAGAGCACAACTCCAGCCTGATGATGTCAGAGTCTGAAATGGACAGCGAGCAGGACGGCGTGTTTATTCCAGCCAGAGGAGATAAAGCTCGGATCCGTGTCGCCAGTGCTCTCAGAAACGGTGACGCTCTCAATCTTCGCCATGTTTAGGGGAACGGACAGTTTTGTTTTTGTTTTTTTGTTGAATTTTTTACAGCGCTTTTTACAGTCAGTGAACATCTCAAAGCTGACTGAAGAGCAGACGAAAAAGAAATGGAACAACTTGTGTAATTTAATAGAGCCCGTTGACGGTGACTATAAGAGCAGGCAGAAAGGTGACAATGGCTAGGAAAACCAGGGAGCATAAGGAAGACAATGTGTGTGAATATTTCAGGCAGTTTACAGACTAATTACTGTACTAAAGATTGATGTTAGTCATATAAATGCTTCTTTTTTCAGTAATGCAGTGCTAAGTTACTTTCATATCAGTGTAACTAATGATAAAGTCTCTCTGGAAAATTGAGCCAATAATGTTCGTCTATATGCAAAAATGCATTTCTATGTGGGACATGTCCGTGTGCCTGACTGACATCCTCTGGTTTGAATTGTTTGTCTTGAGGGAATATTACGTGAGACCAGAAGCTTTACAAGTCTGTTCCGTCTTTGCAGATTTTTTTTTTTTTTTTTTTTTTCAAAATAAAAAAAAAAATAAATATATATCCTAATGATGCATAACATTTTTATTACGGTATTATTTTTAATGAAAACAATTTTATTAGCATTATTTTTAACAAAAAGGTGTAAAATTATAAAATGATAAAAAAATGCATTATTCAAGACACATTAACTACGTATTGTATTAATAAATTGCAAACATTTATTTTCATTTTTTTAAACAATAATAAACATCTAGATTTTAATTTGTAAATATTACAAGAGGATCGTTTTTATTCAAATAAAAACGGGGAAATTAGCACTTAGCATTAGCACATTTGCCACAAGTTCAACAAAATATTTTCTAACCAACAGCATTGGAAATGATCACGACTATTTAATTCTCAACACATTTTTTACTTTAAAAAAAAAAAAAAATGCATTTCAAGAATCACTAATTTAGCACGATACAGTTTTGTTCATATTATTCAGTGAGAAATTTCAGCCAAGTAAATTATTTTCTATAAACTATATAGACAATAAACTCAATTATTTCCTCTCATAATTCCAAGAACACTCAGTATCATGCAGGATTACTAGAAAACACTTAAAAAACATTATACCTTGGACAAAAAACTTCCTGTGTTTTGCATAAATGAACTATGGCACATTATGTTAATTTCACAAGAGATTTGTAATGCTAGAATTCTCCTTTTTAAGTGTTCAAGGCGCCAGGCCCCCAAAACACATGTACTTTATATCCAGATACTCATCCACGCCATACTTGGATCCTTCTCTTCCCAGTCCGGACTGCTTGATTCCACCAAAAGATGCTTCAGGACTGGAGAGTAGACCCTCATTGACCCCAACCATGCCCACCTCCATCTGTTCAGCCACACGCCAGATCTGACTGATGTCCCTTGAATAAAAGTAACCTGAAAAAAAAAAGATTATTAATTTTTTTTTTTTTTTATTAAAAAATATTGACACAAGACTCTACTTCAATACGCAGCTGTAGCGGACAACAGTTGTGTTGCCATGGTGAGATTAAAAGGCTTTACAGTACTATTTAAAAATTGGTACTCTACTTTACTATAAAGTACTAAAAAAACATTTATTATACTGTGTCGTATTGCGCCACCATCTGGGCGCAGAAATGTAGTTTTCACACTCAATGTTACAGTGTAAATCTTTGCGTATGGTTTCCTGGACATCCATGTATCACCTGACAGTGGTGCTTGTGCCGTCATCGCTGCTTCCGGCTATATTCCAGATAGATATACAGTTTTTTGATCTCTTAATCAGTAAAAATTATTTAAAAATGAAAGTCTGTGTGTCTTCCAAATGAATAAATGAATAATGTAAATCTATTGTAAGATGTAAAATGAATTACATTTGACATATGACCGATAGTAAAAGAATCACGCCAAAACCAACACCAACACCAACAAAACTACAGGTATATGGTCTATAACCTATGAAAAACCTTTTTTGACAAAACAAAATGGAACAAACCTGCCAAACCAACGTTGGAAGCGTTGGCAATGCTGAGCGCTTCCTGTTCTGTGTCGAACCTGAAAAGTAACCAAAAGGTTAATCAAGGTTTACATTTTTACCAATTTCTAAAAAAATCAAGAAACTGTATATATATATATATATATTTCTATAGCTATATATCAGTTATCAAAGTATCGGTTATCAGTTATCAAAGTAATTTGTATACAGTTTTTGAAGTAATAAATACAACCCAACATTGTAAACATGAAATATGAACAGAAATACTGACTTGACAACAGGAACAAGTGGTCCAAAGGTTTCTTCCTGCATGCAGAGCATCTCAGTAGTGACATTAGAGAGCAGGGTGGGCTGCATGAAGGAGCCTTCCAGTCGTTTCCCACCTCTGATTATCACCGCTCCCAGTGTCACAGCATCTGCGATCTGCTTCTCCACCTAAAGAACACACCAACCTTAGGATCTCATTTGTTTCACTCAACAAATGTTTCTGACAAAATGCCTGCATTGGACATAACTGTGTACATATACAGTACCTTCTCAGCAGCGCGAGTATTGATGAGGGGGCCCTGTGTGGTGGTGGGCTCCGAGCCATGGCCAATTCTCAACTCTGCATCCATGGCCTTCGCCAGCTTTTCCATGAATGCATCGTGGATTCCACTTTGCACCATAAACCGATTGGAGCACACACAGGTCTTCAACAGAAATAACATTTTCATTAAATATTGAACATCTAAATAGAACACACACACGGCTCACAAATCTTGACTCACCTGGCCTGAGTTCCTGAATTTGGAGGCCATTGCTCCCATCACAGCTTTATCTACATCAGCGCTATCGAAAACAATAAAAGGCGCGTGTCCTCCGAGCTCCATGGATGCTTTCTTCACAGTTCCTGCAGCGTGCCTTAGCAATATCTGTCAAAACCAAAGTAATCATGATCGGTATATAGAAATTCTTTCAAAAAATGAGGGGAAGAACTACCTTGCCAGTTGCCGTGGAGCCAGTAAAGGAGATTTTGGCCACAAGAGGGTCTGTGCAGAGCAGCTCACCCACAGCAGGCGTCTTTTCTCGTGAGCAGGGCACAACGTTAAACACCCCGGGCGGGATGCCAGCCTGAACGGACAACTACAGAAAAACAAAATGATGTGAGTAAATCATTTCCACGGGTATGGAAAACAGCCCTGGAGTGATCTGAAGCTACACAGAGAAATAAAACACCAAGTCTGACCTATTGATAAAGCTTATGAAATATATAAATATAAATATAATCCATAGCAAATTAACAATAGCTAAAAATAAAAAGTGATTTAACTATAGCTATGACAGCTGACATTGGGACCTCTCAAATTACAGTTTATAAATTGCATTTTACAGTAAAAGGTCAAGTAAAAGTTCTGGCGTTCCGAGAAAGCTTTAGAAATAGTGATTTTTGTCCATTTGGAAGAAAACAATTATGACTGAACACTAATATAAGAATATTTTTAAATCAGAAACAACCTTCAAACGGTGCAAATGCATATGTGAACAAACATTTTCCCTGATGAAGAGAAAAACCTTCTTAACATTCTCGCATTGCAATCATCTTCAATCTGTGCTGAGAATCAAATCTTGAGCCAAACATTCAAAAACTGGTTTGGGAAAAACTGCGGACGTCGCACTAATAAAATAACAATTACTTTATTCATACACAATGATGCTATTATTAGAGGCCAATTATGTGTTTATCATATTATCTTTTAACTTGTAGGTGAAAGTGTGTAAATGTGTAATTGACGGATTTTGTGTATTTTTGAATATTTCATGCAAATTTAGAGGTTATTATGAAAAAAAAACCTATAACTATGAAAAAATAAAAACTGTTATCGAACCTCAGCTAGAGCTAGAGCAGACAGAGGTGTATCTTCGGCCGGCTTGACCACTACAGTGCATCCCACCGCAAGTGCTGCGCCCACCTTCCTGGTTATCATGGCACTGGGGAAATTCCACTGCAAGGATAAAAATAGTAAGTCACTACTGGGAAAGTCATCTGAAAGTCTTCTCAGACTTCTTACAGGCGTGATGATGGTTGCCACTCCAACTGGCTGTTTGAGGAGCAAGATCTTCCGGTCCTTCGCCGGCGCAGCTACGATGTCTCCATACACACGTCTGGCTTCTTCGGAAAACCATTCCAGGAAGGATGCAGAGTATGCAATCTCTCCAATAGACTCTTTCATGGGCTTCCCCTATTTTAAAAGAATTGTTCAAAATTTAAAGTGGTTAGAGTCATTTTAAAGTTACGTATAATTTATTTACTATAAGACTTATAATGTTGATAGATACGCTCATTAGATGTTTATTTATAGAAGCAAAAAGTATTTGATAATTTCTTGTGATTATTAAAGATTATTGCAAATTACAGCCTGTGCAGGATCATGACAATTTTTAGTTACTTTAGCAAAACAAAAGGCAAATGATGAAAATATGTGGTGGCAATTGCAGGTGGAATGCAGAACACTATAAATACAGTATCTTTACTGTGAGACGATTAAGGGATTCTTGTTCTTTCGTACACATTCTGCAGTTATCAGCTTGGCAAGATCCTCCTTGTGCTGTGTGACCAGATCGAACCATCTCCGCAGTAAAAGACTTCTATCCTGGGAGACAAAAATGCATACACATTGAACATAGATTGTCTACTTTCAGTTAAAGTCACGATTAAGTTTGCGTTTCTCACACTACAGAACACAGAATGGAACAGAAAGAAACGTGCATTTTAACGATGACTCTGACATATAGGCTGTGAGCAGGCAGAAAAGCGACAAAGGCTAGGAAAACAAAACTGGTTGGGAAACGAGAATAACATAAACAGTACAAAGTCCTCGTGTGAAGATCTGGGGGTTAATTCAACAGTTCTAGTGGCCGGTTTCCACTCACCTTGGCGGTGTAATTCTTCCACGAGTGAAACGCTTTGTACGCAGCATCGACCGCGGCTTGTGCCTCCTTGGTTCCGCAGTCCGACACCTTCGCGATCTCTTCTCCGGTGGCTGGATCCAACACGGGGAAGGTGGACGCGGCCGGAACCCAGTGCCCGTCGATGAAGCCGTCGGTCCGGACCAGCTGCGCCGACACGTCGAGGCTGTACCGTCGACGGATCATGCTGGGTAGGCCAGAAAGCACCTGCCGAAGAATACAGCGACGCCCTGAGAGGTACAAACTCCCCATGACGAGACACGACAGCTCTGCTCCGGTAACGATGCGCCCAGGCTGCCGCTTCCGACGGACTGATGTCGAGTCTGGCTCGGACTGGACAGCGCGAGCTTTTTAGCACGTAAATAGAGGAAATCTTAGCCCGAAGTGCACCATTTTTACAGGCGATGGGTGATCTAAAAGTAAGATATAATGCTTATTAATAAACCAATTAAAAAATGAGATTTTCTGCTACTCGATTCTGGTGTTTTGTTTACATGCTGACGTAACTTTTCGTACGTCGACGGTATAGCAAACTAAATCACAAAGCTAGATTTTTTTGCACGAATGTCTGATGTGAAAGTTGCTTTTCACTCACTGCAAAAAAGAGAATTCGTCGGTACAGAAAGGCAGAAGCTACTGCAGACAGTTGACACGCAAAGCGACTCGTTCAGTTGAGTCGATTTGTTTCCAACAAAGCTGATTGATGCAATTGTTCAAAGGAATCGAATCGCGAGGAACCGCTAGCACGAGAAGACATTTTACAACAGCGCCCCTGGCGGAAATGTACTGTATACACATGTGCATTTGTGAAATCTCATGGTATAATGTTCGTACTAATTTTTATATATATACGTATTATATAATTATTATTAAACTATACGTACGTACGTTTTATAATAAAAGATGTTTTATAATAAACAAATGTTATTACACAACAAACGTCAGTTTTAAATAACTATTATCAACAGCACTTACCAATTATTGTATTTCGAAGTACGTAGTTTAATTAGTTGCATCAATTTCAATTGAGACTTGTTTTTAAAAGCAATTTGGCCTTTCTATATACAATTACAACTCTTTATGTGAATTGCGTACCTTTATCAAATCAAGAAAGCATGTAAAATCAATAAAACAATATAAGCCAACAACTCATACTGGTTTAAAAAGCCAAGGAAAAATAATGTGTTTTTAAAAGAGATTTAAAAACCGGAAGGGAGTCTGCCTGCCTAATGCTCGCCGGCAGCTCATTCCACAGCTTTGGGCCGACAACAGAAAAAGCTTGGTCACCCCTAAGTTTCCTCCAAGTCTTAGGCACCACCAGGAGCGAGTGATCTGCTGACCTAAGGCAGCGTGAAGGAGTATAAGACTGGAGGAGGTCAGCCAGATACTTAGGAGCAGAACCATGTAGACACTTAAAAACAAATAAAACTATTTTAAAATCTACTGGAAAACGGACCGGTAACCAGTGAAGTGCTGCTAGGGTTGGTGTGATGTGCTCTCGTCTTTTAGTGCCAGTTAAAAGCCGGGCAGCAGCATTTTGGACTAGTTGTAGTCGGGATAGTGATTTCTGGCTCAGACCATAATAAAGAGCATTGCAGTAGTCTAATTGAGTAGTGATAAAAGCATGGATTAAAATTTCAAAGTGATGCCGTGTGTCTTAGGTGATAAAAACTTAGCTTGACTACTGAACTGATTTAAGCGTCCAGCTTGAGATCACTGTCTAGCCTCACCCCCAGGTTTGTTGCTGATGATTTAACAAAGGTGTTTAAAACTCCCAGGTCAACCTGAACCTTAGAGGCATTGACACAAGACTCTACTTCACAGTTTGCCCTTGGTGAAAAGATGAAAAGCAGACATTACATAAAGCAAATTAAACAACACAATATAAGAACACAATTTAATCGATACTATGAAGGGCTTTCAGATATTATAAAACTGCACTAGAAGTGCCTCGTGCAAAGAATGAAGCTCCTTTATCATGGACTTTAAAATGAAAGAACTTCTGCTGATTGTAGGTGCTCTCTCCTCTTAGTCGCCACCAAACTTGCATCTGAAAGCAACAGAACATTCTCCCATTAGTTTGGATCTGTGATGACGGTGTCTCTCAGAGTTACCTGTCCATGGATATCCCTGCAGAATCCTGTCGACAATCCCTCGACATGTAACGACAAACTACACTGATGAAGTAATCCTCTCCTGAGCAGGTTTAAGCCTTCTTCATCATCATCTGCATCTTCCTCCTCACATCTCACCAGAAGGACCAGATTTCCCTAGAGGTCAACATGAGCTTTTAATTAATGTCCTGCATCAGTACAGTCAGAAATTGTTTATTTAAAATGTATTTTTTTTTTTTTTAGAACTGTGTGATAAGGCAAAATGAAATAGGACAATTGTTTTGTTATCTGTCAATACAGATAACTTTTATGGCACATGTCAAATCTTTATAGTTGTCTGTTTTGAATTCAGATTTTCTATCCTAAAAGTTCTTAAAAACAGAAAGTAAATTCTTTATGATTTATTTATTTATTTTTAAAAATACATTCCAGACAAGTAATCAACTGAAGTAGAATGGAGTTGGGAATATTACTAGCAGAAATAGAATTATTGTGTTATAGAAGTACTCGTTAAACAGAATATATGCAATATGTTTACAAATAACAAGAACTGTACATTGAGCTAATTATCTTTATACCAGTGAAATAATCGTTATAATTATCTTTATTGTTTTAACAGTCAGATCCAGATTATCCACCAATTTTATGAAAGTAGTTTTATTGCAACTTTGAATACAAGCAATGACAAGTGAATTTTAATTTACTGACCTGTAGCTCGGAGCACACGGTGGCCCGACAGTAGAGAGTAAAGTCTAGTATTGCTCCGACACTAACACCTAAACTCAGGAGAACACTGAGGTCGTCGATGAGCAACACAGGAGAACCCCACGATTCTCCGGCTTCATTTCCACGCTGACCCAGGACACTGTCCACAAACTGGAACAGACTTTTTAGCCCAGCACCTGGACACCTAGACATGGAGGTATATAGTAATGTAAAACAACTGTATTCTGCACATGTTTATGACGTGGCACAAGAGCGGCTCTTTATAAATGTAATTGTCTTTTTCTTTTTTAACAACGAGTGGTTGTTTACTCTTTAAATGTTTTTTTTTTTTTCTAAAAATGACTTATGTACATTTTTTTTTTTTTTAACCAAAGATCATTTGTTTTTCTGTTGTTTAAGACACCCTTCTTTAGAACTTTAACTCTTTTGTCATGCATTCGCATAAAACGATGAACTTGTGATGGACATCCCATACCTGAGATAATCTAGATGTTGAGTGTCCTCACTTGTGTCCTCCTGTGTTAGAACTCCAACTGAGGCCTTCAGACCCTCAAAAAACACCAGCTGGCCCTTCTCCTTGGCCTGGATTAGATTCACTCCCTGCACGAGAACATCCGGACCGATTTATCTAGGTCTTATCAGATCCGAATGAAGTAAATACTCACCAGCCTCTGACTGACAGCACTGTAGTGACTGAAAGACTGAACCAGACCCAGAAAACAGACCTTACAGCCCGCTGAAACACACACACGCCGTATTTATTATTATACCTGTGTATCTCACACCTTTTCACCCTACTTACCACGTAAATAAAAAGAGAGATAGTGATGAATGAGAAATGAAGCGTCTGCGTTTCGGTCAGAAACCAAAATAAAGTCCCGCTGCAAACAAGCAGAATCGGTTAGATGACTCTGCCGTGTATTATCTTCGCAGACGTTTACCTGTCGGAAGTTGTCCGGAGTGGAGTTGAGAATGGCGTTTAAATCTGGAAACATGTTTGTCTGGGGAGCTCGACCGATTCAATACTAAGAATAATATATTTTTAATATCATTATTGTCACGTCTACGGTTCTTACATTCTATTTACACTCCCTTATCGATGTGTTAGAAGCAACATTTGTTCAAAATATCAACTCTTAAAGATTTAATGACGATACAAAGGCATCCAAACATTCAGTCATTTCAGAAACTATGAAAGCGTGCGTGCTCGTGACAGTGTTGACGTAAGAGCGCGTACACGCGTCAACGTGATTACGGAAGCCGCACCACGACAAACTGCAAGTTTCGTTTATTGGTTTTTGGGGTTATTTTTATTTCGATTAGGGAATTCTAAAAGCATAATGTAAATTACGTAATTTGTACACACACACACACACACACACACTTTACTAAGTGTTACGTCACAAAGAAATTCATAAACATTGCTTAGTCTATAAATCTCAAATAAAAACAACACATTGGCCAAAAATATTACTCAACTTCATAAAAATAAATAGTATAATGTGCTTGAGAAGTTTAATGTTCATGGGTTTAAACAAAAGGCAAACAGTAGGTGCTGGCGTATACACCAACACTCAACAAGTCATGAATAAGTGTAATGCAAGTTCCAAACCTGTACAGGGAATGCTAATCAAATACGTCAGGAAGCAAACTGATATCAAAATCACGAAAAAATGATTTCTGGCTAGAAAGGTGTACATACTAGACATCTAGTGACATCACTACATGTCACTTTCCTGTGAAAACAAAGCAGTGATACAAATAAAACAGAAAAGCGTGGCATGATTCTGGCAACTTAGTGTTCTACAGAGCAAATGGAACATAAAACACAAGTACGTTTCCAATAAGTCTGAGTCTTGTTAAACTAAAGTATATTAAAATACAAATAAAACTACAATTCTGCGCTAAGAAACGGCACCAACTACGTCCTATTTTCATTTAAAAAAATACGCTTTATGTGTAAAATGCAGGTCAAAGACATGGAAAGTAATGACTCTAAAATGTATTGGCATTATGAACCTTTTAAAAATGCCTACTATATTACACTCCAATGCTTACAATACACAAAGGTACAAAAATATTGCTTGACTGAATAGCATTTGTATTCAAATTTACACAAGTTACGTCACAGGATCCGAGAAGGTCGTGCCTTCTCACCCTAACAGCAATTTTGAGACTTGTAAAGGAGCAAATTGTAAAAAAAAAAAAAATAGACGATTAAAAATAAATAAATACACAAAACTTAGGATGCATACAAAGACATATGCAAATCCCAAGCGCTTGAGTCTGTGGAATCACGGCTAGACGGTGGTTTGAGCAATGTCTGTGATGTCCTCAGCATCTATCAATGTCACCGCTGTCGAGTCGAGGGGCTCCTCTTTAATGATGATGGCCCCCTCTGGCAAGACCACAACTTCCTCTTCACCAATCTCTTCCTCATCCTCTTCCTGAAGCACCACTTCCTCTTGGGGCTCTGTACCGGTGCCATTGGTCTGCCCGTTGGCGATGGCTTCTAGTTTGAGTCTGTACTGCTCTGCTTCCTGCTCCTTCCTCAACAACTGCTGGCGGTATTCCTGGGCTTTCCTGTTTGCCTCCTTGAGCTGCTGCTCTAGCTGTGCTCGACTGTCCTTCTCACTGTGTTCCTACACAAAACATTCCAGATTTAGTCTCGTTGTGAATGATTGAAATAAAAATGGAACAGGTTGATGAAAACCTTGGATTTGGCATCCATGTGGTTGGCGGTCGAATCGATCTTCCTCTTTCGACTTGGAAGTGCTTTAGGCTCTTCTGTAATGATTTCTTCAGCGATCTGACCAGCAGGCACTGCAACCACTAAACGGGCAGAGAAATGTGTCATTACATACATTCAGAGGTGTAAAGTGTACCTGAAAACCATACTTGAGTAAAAGTACAAACACCTCACTGTAAAAATGACTCTTTGAATACGTACTTAATTTAAAAAAAAAAAAAAAAGAAAAGTAAAAAAAAAAAAACACTTTATTTTGTATTTGATGGTTTATTTCTTAAAACGTTCAGATGATTTAACTAAAAAATAGCATCCAGTACCTTCAGCACCCTGCATATGGTCGATGCCTTGTCCGCACAAGAAATTAACAGCGGTAGAAAAAGATGCTGACTTGTCACAGTGTAACAAGTAACATTAAGTGTTCACTCAAATGTAGTGGAGTGAAGAGTACGTACAAATAAGTCAAGTAGAGAGTAGAAGTCGCGTACATTTTTGTAACTCAGTTAGTACAAGTACAAAGTAGCCAAAAAAAGTTACTTCGGAAAGTAACAAAGTCCATTTATTCAAGTACTTTACTGCGTATGTTAGCACAATGGTTTAGAGCCGTATTCTAGTTATTTGAGCCAACAAACAATGGAAAATGCATTTTCCATTTTATATTGACTGAGCTACCATGAACGCTAGGTTTTCATTTTTTTTTTTAATTTAAAAAAATTATTTCAATTTTTGTGTATAATTGCTGCTTGTTAGTGTAAAAATGTATCATCTGTGGAACAAATTAAGTTTTTTTTCCCATTCATCTGACTCACTTTGCTGCCCTTGCATGGTGACAAAGAACTTCTGCCCCAGGTTGCCAGATTGCAGGTTTCCCTGTTGATCTGTTACGATAGTGATGACTCTCTGGCCGTCTTCACCAACAAGATGCTGGATGGCAGAATCAACTGAATCAGCGGCAACAACGCTCTCTGTGGTACCTGCATGGACACATCAGTTTGTGTGCAGAAAAGAAACACAAGAAAAAGTTGTAAGGTTAAATATATACAACAACCTATGATACTTCTGGCATCAGTGTGAATGAACGTACCTGTACTACCCTTAGTGAGAACAATGTCGGAAAGATTGACCATCCCAGATGAAGAGATGATGAACTGAGGACTGGCACTGGCAGGCGATGGGCTGCTGAGAATGGTTCGTTCTGGATTCATGTTCACTTGGTTCTGCATTCCCTCCTGGATTTGAGCAACACCCATGTAAATGATACAGCAGTTGCTTTTCACTCTGAGCATTTATTTGTCAAATAAAGTTGGAAAGTCCTGCTCGCCTGTAGTAAGAGCATCAGCTCAGTGTTTCCTCGGTCCACAGCGATGTTAAAAGGCGTCTTCTCGAACTTGCTACGGGCATGTGTGTCGGCACCGTATTTAACCAACAGCTCCACCACAACTCTGTGCCCGTGTTCTGTAGCCCAGTGCAGGGCAGTCATCTTCAGCATATCTTTGGCGTTCAGATCCGCTCCACTCTGACACCATACAGAAAACAATAATAATCATTTTTTTTTCTCCCCAGAAANATAACATGCTTAAAGTGGAGTATGCATCTTATAATCCAAAAACATTTGTGCCTTAAATGTGACAAATGGTTAAAGGAAATGGACGTTTATCAGTTGTACAGCTGCACATTCAGTGTTTGATAACAATATTTTGTACAATGCCTTTTTAATCACCATTTTAAATCATCTTTCTAGTGTTACATAATTTGGTTGTATCCTCTTTTCTATATAAGTGCTTAAACATTTATCTTTACATTTAACACATTAGAATTCAAGATACATATTTGATAACTGAATAGCACTGACCATGATGGGTTCAGGTTGGTCCAATTAGGAGGCTGCAGTCGCTTTACTTAGTTAAAACTGTTTGTTGCCTGGGTTAGTTATTAAACTACAATTGTTTTAAACCAGCTGATTCTTAAACAGGTTTCTTTCTGGGTTTTTCTGAACTCGATATGATTGAACCACACTATCGGCTGGTGGCAACAGACTACTTCTTCTCCACTTCTCTATTGCCGTCACCTCACTTTCCTTTTCCTTNTCTTAAACAGGTTTCTTTCTGGGTTTTTCTGAACTCGATATGATTGAACCACACTATCGGCTGGTGGCAACAGACTACTTCTTCTCCACTTCGCTATTGCAGTCACCTCACTTTCCTTTTCCTTCTGTCATCACAACTAGATAGATTGCTGTTGTAAAATATTATGATAAAATAGTCATATATATAATGAAATAATATAATAATGAAATATCATTACTATCTTCTTACCTTAACTAATAATTCCACAATATTCGAGTGGCCTTCCGAGGCAGCCATGTGAAGGGGCGTCCGATCGACTTTAGTGCGGGCATCCCTACTCACGCCAGCACGGAGCAGGACCTCAGCGGTGGAGTAGTGGCCGTATTGTGCTGCTAAATGAAGCGGCGACGTCCCGAGCTAAAACAGATAAACACAATGACACTCAATGATCAGAGCTCAAAGCTCATTACAGCCTATTTTCTCTGTTTTTTATTCTTGAGAGCTGAAACGGGACTATTGTCTTTTTGTATAATCTCTGGATTAAGTTTGAACTCACCCAGTCTGTAGTAAATGGAGCACCATTGGCCATCAACGCCCTCACTTCATCATCCTGTCCTTTACGTGCGGCCTCCAATAAACGCTTACCCAGATCCACCAGTGACATCTAATGTACAAAACAAATAATAATAAAAATTCAAATAAAATAAAATAACAATTCTACTTTACAGTTATTTGGCAGATGCTTTATCCAAACGACATCCAAAAAGAGGAGCAAAGGAAGCAATTATTCTAAATTCGAATATGTACAACCAGTTTAGTCAGGCATGTATAAATGCATGCGTGTAGAAATTTTTGATTAATTGTGTTAGGATCAGTTTAAAACCACTTTTGAAATGTTAAAACAATGCCTATTTTGTAGGGGGGCTAATCATTTTGTCCTCAACTGCATGGTTCAATTAAGTCATATTTAGAATGTATATTAATTAATATGTGACTCGTTATTTTGCGTTTCTTTCTTATGTAACGACAAATATTCTATAAAACCAGACCTGTACATTAAAAAATGAAAAACAAATATAATGTCAGTTTGGGGCATGTAACTCTAGATTGTTTAGTCATATCCGTATTTTCTTGTAAAAAAACCACGAGAAAAATACGTTTTTATATCACTTACTAACCCGTCAAATGACATGAATTCATGTCATGACACCTTCTTTAAACAAGTTTTAAACAAGAAATATTGTAGCTATTAAGTTTTAAAATGAACCGGAAGAGATTCGCAATTTGATCGCCATTTAAAATGTATCCAAATCTGTGACATAAAAGTGACATAAATATGCTGAAATAACTGTTCATGCAACTACATGATCTGTTTGGAATAAACAAAAACAAGCAAACTTAAAGTGCTCACCTCGTCAAAATATTTCCAGGTTATTTGTACTGCTAAACTCAAACGAAAGATTAGACTGACGAACGTTTCGATTGTTACGCTGAATTTAGTGTTTTGTCATACTTTTTGATACTTTGTGAAAACAAAAATAACATAAATGGGCTGTTTCTAGTAAAAGATGGCGCACGAACGGTACAGGAAATAGAAATATTTGAGTGGTTCTTCTTTGGTGTTGTTTGGAATTTAAAGCGCCAACAGCGCTTGCTAGTGGACACAATGAAGATGACATCCCGCTGTTCATCAACGATGAAATCATACTGTAACGGTATTCACATTTTCCCTTTTTTTCCACGAGGTTTCCTGGTCGAACAAAATGACTTTTTTTGTGCAACGCACGCACACACACACGCGCACTTCTCTGGATGGGTTAAAAACAGATCACCAATTTCGATATTGCTTGCCACTCACTTTACTTTACTAAGGAAAGTTCCATGATGACACAAGGCCGTTATTACCCGTAATTAAATATACAATAGAACTATAAACATGACCTTGTGTACGTACAGAAAATAATAATACTAATGATACGTTTTATTCATAGGCCCCTTTCAACACACAAGGACACCGTACAAAAAAGTCATTCTCGCAAAAAAGTGATTTTAACCGTACTGGCCTCAAGATGGCGCCAGATAATTGTTGCCCAGTGTAAGAAGTTGCACACGCAAAACACAGAACTCGATCTCTCCAAATTTGAATCCGAGTCCTCTGGGCTTAAACCCCTAATAATACCAATAATAGCTGCAACTTCAGGGTTGGATTATTATGGAAAGTTCCATGATGTCATAAGTTAGGCGCACTATGTATATGTACGTCTTACGCATGTTTCATACTTTGCCCCCTTCGGACGAACCCCTACATATACTGGGCATATGACATCATTGGGCATTCCTGCTAAATAACGACAGAATAATAATATAATCCCCATAATTACATTAAGGTTTTAGCCCTTCAGACTAGAACACCCAATAATAGTAGTAATTATACGTACACTCATGCATGTTTACTTTTCTGTATTTTTCTGTCGTCGTATATCAAGATACAGTAATAAATACAGTAATCTCTCCACCTTAAAAGCAGTTGTCAAGACATGACAACTGTTTTTTTTTTCAGATAACTGATTCTTATTTTAAGAATGACTATAATAACAATTGTTTTTTATTGATCCTAACAACGTAAAACACCTATAAAATAAAAAATGAAATAAACCGGCACAATAAAAGATGTGCAAAAATATTCTGTTGCCTAGATTTTCTTTAAAAGATGCTCGTAAATAAATGGTTAATTTTCGCACACTTCAGCGTGCGTTCGCGTGCGTGGCCTGCTGGTGGCGCTGTTGTCTCGAGGAATGAAGTATTTCCTTATTTT
This sequence comes from Paedocypris carbunculus, assembly GCA_028128575.1. NCBI lineage: Eukaryota > Metazoa > Chordata > Actinopteri > Cypriniformes > Paedocypris > Paedocypris carbunculus. Next base: position 175,036 of record SOMO01000044.1, on the reverse strand, counting down.
ATTGGGGGGAAACTTCAACCACACCTCAGTCATCTGGGAAACGGTCGTTTCCACTCGTGAACCGTCTCCACACAACAGACGACTCACGAGCAAGTCCACGGGAGAACACACACACCCAGACAAGGTAGACGTTTCAGCTCCGCGAATTAGTTCCTCCGTGAAGATAAACCGAATCAGTGCAGTCGTGTCGCTAGCGCGGCCGCCGGTGGCATCGATCGCGCCGGGTTCCGTGCCAGTTCGGTCCTGGTTTAACACGGTTGCAAACGGTTTCCGTGTTTGAGACGTGGATGCTAGTTCGGTACTTTGCTATACAAAGCTCTGTTTTGTCGAACAACTGCAGCTTTGTTTGAACTTTTTTTCAGTTTCATTCCTCCGAGCTTCGGTTGCGTTAAAGCGAGTGTTTTAGTGTTGAACTTTAACTTGTTGGTTGCTGGTTAGGGAGCTGGTGTTAAACGGTTAGTCGTTTTAGGTGTGTTTGACGAGCTGTCAGGGTAAGTGGTTTGCGGCTTGTTACACCGACTCGTCTGTTTCGCTTGTAACAGTGATACTTTTGTGTAAACTTACGATAATTTCAGTTTCAGTAGCTAAGAAAAAACAAGTAAGGTAAACTAGTGTAAACTTTCTAGAGCGCGTGTTCGCCAATGAAGATGCAAACCTAGCCCGAAATGGCCAATGTTTGGGTCTTGAGCTAATTTTTCTTAATCTAATTAGATTTCTAATCTAATTTTTTTATTCTGTGGAANGAAATGTAGTTTTTTTTTTTATTTTTGTTTCCTCTCCTTTTCTTCCTGAATTACTGTTAATGGGTAAATTAGTCAAATTCAGTAACCAACGCAACAACAATAATGACTCGGTTCAGACTTGTGATTGGTCGCTACTGATGATGCAGCTTTTCACAGTTTTTCCATTACTGGGTCACGGAGCTAGAGCCAATCAAGTCTCGTGTTCAAAAGAGATGACAACTTATCGAGATCTCGATAAAAGTCTACAAGTGACTGTTTCGTCATGCATATAGTTTTTTTTCCATGCTTTCTTTTTTTTAAAAACTTTTTTTCTCTTTCTTTTAAACAGGTCCGTAATATAAACACACCACATCATCTTGAAAGATCAACTGGAAATCAGGGTCCTAAAGTCAAGGGGTCTTGTATGTAATTGACACAAGGATCCTGTTTGGCCATCGAGGCGGAGGATTCTGGGAAAGCCACTTTGAGGGACTGTTTCTCTCTTTCGACCTTGAACGGCTGCAGAGTGGCGAGAGAACGAGGAGAGGCCAACCGGTGTGCGCCGGAGATGAGTGCCTTCTGGCATAAGATCGGCTGCTGTGTGGTAGCCAAACCTCCACCGGTAAGTGTCTGTGATTGTAAGTGATTTTGTTTCCCTGGATGTAAGACAGTTTTGGATGTAAAACTTTTTTTTTTTTTTTTTTTTTACTCCAAAAGAGATATTCAGTTTCATCTTCGGCTAAGGACAAACTTGTCTGTGATTAAAAATAACGCCATTGACTGTTTAAACTGACAGGATGATCGTCACTAGGTCTTATATTCAATTGGGGGTAGGTCTTATAGTCAATAAATTCCTTGAACTCTTTGTTTCAGGTAAACTTATTGCCAAGCAGCCATTAAGAAGGAACTTTGGTCATAAATTATTTATTTGCTCTTTATGAGCCACATGTATTGATTTCAAACTCTTTTTGGAGATCAACATCTGGACTAATTCGATCAATTAGGTCAAGCGCGTGGCTCATGGGAATCCTAATCACGTGAAGAATGACTCGGGCTGGTGTTTTGCAGTCCAAGACAGAAAAGAGACCTTTCAGCTGATGTGAATGTGACCCAGATAGTCTCAGGAGTTTGTCAGGAGTGCTTGTGTTTTGGTGAGTGAAGCCAGACCTTAAACCCAGATGGACAAAGACGGCTCTGTCATCTAGGAAATGTGTAGAGGTAGCTATACCCGTCACTTCTAGAATCTGTGCGTCAACCACCGATTTTGCATAAAAGTCTTGATTTGTCTGCATAAATTGGTTCGCCATATTTTTCACAAGACCGCACAAAACCATTTTGCACAAGACCATTCATTAATGTCGATTTCCCAGTTCTTTTTTTTTTAACATCTATACACTTTTTTTTCAAGAATATTGAAGTGCACAGTCAATTTTAAAACGGGTTTTTGGATTTTAAGTGCACCTTATTGTCTTGTGCAAGACTTGTTTCGTTAATTCTTTTGCTTTAATTG
>SOMO01000044.1:106776-139014 GCA_028128575.1 Paedocypris carbunculus | reverse complement strand
TCTCTGATGTTCTAAAGGTCTCGTCCGAATGATCCTAAACAACGCTGGCATTAGATTAAACAAAACAGAGGGAAACCTTTACCATTATCGCCGTTATGGGCGGAGCCACAGTAAATAAAAGAAAAGGTCAGTTTCCAAACCGCTAACTGTCTGTTATAGGGTCACGGTGTATTTATGTTCATAAGTGTGTGATGTTCACTAAATGTTTCTGACCTAGAGTGAATGTCGTTGCTCCGTGTTTACACTTCACCAAACACACCGTGTTTTCTGTTCTGTGTTTACACAGTGTTGTTCATTTTTTTGTTGAGAAATGTGTTTGTGTGATCAGCGCAAAAATGATTTACAATATAGCAAAGATTTGCTAGTATTTCAAGCGTATGATTGCCTCTTTTTATAGGCACTTTAATAGTTGGAAGAATGGATAGATGCCTTGTATCTAGCAAGACAGACAATACAGGAACAGTTTTAAATAATGTTTTTACCAAATTTTTTAGATTATTACTCAGAATGCACAACTCAAAACAAACCCATTATACCACGACTGATCTTACATCAACAAATTCACTGGTTAGTTTAAAAGCAGACGTCTCAAAGCCCAGATTTCGTGGAGAACTGGACAAGATGAAACCAAAGTCGATGTGGATGATGTGGCCCTCAGAGTCTAGCAGGATATTTCCATTGTGCCTGAAACCAAAACAAGTCAACGTCAGAGATCTCGAGACTGAAGTCCCTCCACTCAAGGTTTGGTGGTCCCGCTCACCTGTCCTTGACCTGTAGCAGATAGCAGATGAGGCAATATCCGGCACAGCTCTGGACAAAGTTGCGTTGAGCAGTGAGGAAGGCCTCCGTTGTGTAGTTCCCGTGCTCTTGCCGAAAATAGTCCAGCAACAAGAGTTGGCTCTGTTTCTTCACCTGATGAATAGACACGGCATTGACCACCGGCTCAATCATGCCGCTGTCTGAAGAAATGACCAGGATCTTGTAGGGTTTGATCCACAAAGGAACCCGTTCCTGCTCCCATATAATCTAGACACACACAAGAATGATTACCAATCTTTTAATCTAAAAGTTACATACTGGACACGAACATTAGCCTGGAGCATTTTTTAAAGCAAAAGATGGAACAACAAACCTGTAGCTGTTTCAGCACTTGGTAGGCAAGAAGTTCCTGACGCAGGTCATCGCCACATTTCACGATGACAGAAAGCAGACGCCAGTTGGGCAGGTGCCCATAGGGGGAGCCCTCCCTGATCCGTCTATTAAACAGCACAACAGATTAGACTCCACCTACAAGCCCCAGCAAACATGAATAAAAAAATGAACGCCTACATCACTTTTTCCTGCCATGGTTCCTTTAAAGCTACAGCTGAGGGATCTTCTGGATCCTTCTTAAACGTCGTGGGTGTTTGAGCAAGCTGCTCAGACAGACGTCGCCTGGAATAAAACAACATTGTTCCTGTCAAATGTTCCACTGGCAGATAGTAAAGTATGAGCACAAGTTCGGAAAGTGTACCTGATGTCTCCAGCTGCGATAAAAATTGGCTCCTTGCTCTCCTGGCTGGTGATGCTATCCACAGAGAACTGGGAGATGTTGTCACAACTGTTGGTGTGGATTTCCGGAAGCTTCAGAAGAGGAAAGGAACCATGTTAGTTGCCCGTGCACTAGTCTGTAGAGCGATTTGTGGCCTAGTTGTACCTCCACCTGCAGTTCTCCAATGTCGTCCACGGACCAGGCCTCGTCGTCGTTGTCATAGTTGGGAACCGTGGAGAAGCTGCTGGCACGCTGATCGGGTGTGATGCCACAATCCGGGAGGTTCTCTACGGATCGTGTGCTGCGGATTCGTGTTTCTGGGATCCTGACCGGCACACTTGATGTCTCAAAGTTTTCACATTCCAAGACTTCTACGTAAATTAAATAAGGTGCCTACAAAACACACCATAAATTTAGCATGGTTATACGAAAAAAAAACCTGAAAACATATCAAGTACAAAAAAAATTTTTTTTCCCCTTAAGTTATTAAAATGCTTAAACTTTTTAAACATAACAGTGACTTTTTAAAAAGCCACTTTGTCAAGCAGCCACTATCCCTTAACAGTTTGTGAGCTGAGACGGGGTAAAAGCAGAAGCAGAATCATCATATTTTTCAGACTTTAAGTTGCACTTATAATCAAAAAAAAAATTTCAAAAATGGCGTTTTAAACAGACGTAAAATCCACAGTATCTTATAGTAAAAAAAAAGTTAGTAGTCCAAACTTAATTCATGAAATGAAACAAGTACGCCACTTTTGTATTAAAAAAACTATTCAACATTGTGTGAAACTTGACCCACGACAACCAAGCGTCTTTGGTTTTGAAATAAAATGAATGTATAATATTCTGCAACCTACCTTATCCTTTGAGTTGAGCACCACGGCCTGCGTGTGGGGTACACGCACCACATGGTGGTCAAAAGCAGCCGTGGGCAGCCAGACCCGGGCGGGAAGCTTGTGGTTGAGTAAAGACAGTTCTGAGATCAGTCTTTGTGTCTTCTGCTCTTTCGTGGGCAGCGTTGCTAATCTTTTCCCAATCCCCATCAGTGACTTAATAAACTCTCTCTGGGGAGTCAGACGCACAGGCTGAGAGAAAGAAGAAAAGTCATTAACACACAACAAGAACTTTTCGACATTCTAAAGTTGTCTTGTTAAAGGTTATTAAGACAAGACTGAAACCTAAAATAATATTACATGATTTCTATGGAGTTCTTAAAGGTTTTATTCAGCACAGGAGTAAAAAGAGCAGTGCTCAAAACATTGTATAGTCTGCATGCGTGATGGGAATAGCATTCTGAACACAAAGTGAAGCATGGCGGTACAAACAAAAATGGTAGAGTGGTTTTAGCAGCAGCTGACCACAAGGTGGAGCAAGTGAGTCATAAATGAACAGCATCACCTGAAATGGGAAAACTCAATGACACACATGAGCTCAGAAGAGAAACGTGGAGAAAGACCCATCAAACTCCTCCACATGTGCAACCTATAGATAAGACTGCCCAAGGACATGTGGTTTTTTTTTTTTTTTTTTGTAAACCGTGAAAATCCAACAAAAGAATGTTATTTGTAATTGAAATGCTTTCGCCAAAACACCAATAAAAAGAATTCAGTTCACCAAGTTAGAAAAACGGAAGAAAACTTGCCTTTGGCAGACACCGTACAGAAGCCACCAAAGAATGTAATTGTCCCATCTTCATTATTAAAGCCAATGACAATTATTTTCCCCATAAAGTACGATTTTATAAAGATTTGATGCTGCAAAAATTAGTTTCAGCTGAAAAGACCAACAAAGAAATACAATTCACAAACATGCCATCACCCCAAGTTTGAAGATGTCTTAATATAATAGCCATTTTCCACAAAGAAGTTGCAATGCATTACTATACTTAACAAAAATCATTTAGTGCAAATCTGTGTTCTATGGAGAACCTTGTATTGTGTGTTTAAATGTAGCTTTAAAATGTGGGGCTGTGATTTTAATCTGTTAATGCCATCGCAATAATTGTGCGGTGTATATGAATGTATATATTTACACACATATATCACTACATATATGCACGTACAAATTTCACTGTGCATCGATAAGCAAACCCATGGCACCTAGGTGTAACTCTGGACCTCATTGATTGTGACTGGAATGACGATGGTGTCAGAGCAACAAATCTGAGAAACCATCGGAAACATCGGTGCGTGCAACGTAATGGCACTGACCACCACCTACAAGTCATTTTAATAGCCTGACAGTCCTATTTATATGCATACATATAACGGAAATGTATGAAACATCGGAAGAATGAGGGGAGTTTCATCCCAAGCAAACATCTCGGACGTCATCATAATCTCGGAAGTCGACTGTTTTTGGGCTTCCCCATGACCCGTAATCGACAATTGGAGAACTTGAAAGTTTTTTTTTTTTTTTTGCAAATATTGGTAAGATTGAGCTAGTCTTTCAGGCATTATATAGAACGCCTAGGCGATGAATAAAATCATGTCTATATTGTCATCTATAGAATGCCTGACAATGCTATCAAAAAAGTGTAATTGTTCTTGTGAAAAGTGCTATTATTCCATAAGTTTAGGAAGGCTTGATAGCATGATTTCAAATCTTGAAGTCACACATTTGAAGGAATCTGTGGAGTCAACCCCGCCTGCAAAGACACAGCCATCAACCCACTACGCACAGAGGAGGGTTATCAGACGGTGAGAGACTTACTGTACCAGCCTCTAGCTCAAGACTGTCGGAGCTGGAGCTCAGATCCTGGGAAAAGGAAGAGGAGTGGGGGTGGGATGGGGTTACAGGAAGATCAGGGACGGGAAGGGGGGTAAGAACAAGACAAAAACACACTCAAAGTTACATTCATCCCATCAGACTGGGCCGTGACTCTGCAGGCCTGCAGAATTTATCATCATCTACATCCCGGGCTGCGGATGCTCACAGCATCTAATCCCTCACAGCCTCTATGATCTCAATGATCATCTGCACAAAGATTGGTGGCGAAGACAGGACGAGGGATTATGCAAGATGCTCCACACAGACGAACACACACAGACTTGCAAAGGTTGTGGAATACGCACTTTAGGGCTGCATAATTTGGGAAACGTGTTGTTTTATGATTATTAGGTCATGTGATTAGTCTATTTCTGACTTTCTCGCATCAAGTAATCACACAATATATAATTAAACGTGCAGTCCTATAAAGTAAGGCCGTCATGAATCATTTGCAGCATTAGCCAACGTGTGAACAACACACTTCTTTGCAAGTGTGTGTCTGTCTGTGCGTGTTATTGCTTCAGCTCTGTAGCCTATACTAGGTTATGCAAAGCTGATTTTTGAGCTGGTCTGTAAATGTGGAAAGAAAAGTGTTAAAAATGAATGTAACAGCTTAGTTTTCAGACTAAAAATTTCACAGCACAGTTACAAATCATTACATCAAAGAGAAACAGCCAATTTCTCTTTCCAGACAAATAACTTTACATCAAACATGATGCAAAAACATATGCACTGTTCCCTAACCTAACCCTAATAAAAAATTAGAAGTACCGTATTTAGCCAATTTTTAAAAAGGACTGTCCAATTTGCAATAAAAGCTTATTTCAGCATATACATATTCATAACCAGACTTTTACATTTAAATCTTGAAACTTATGCTATGTTATGGGTTGATCAGAGCTCAGAGACAAATTACGCACTTCAACTTTACAAAAAAAAATAGTAATAGGTTTGTCTGAATGAAAACAATTACAATCATTTCATCTTGTCCAACTTGCACATTAAAATTAAACTAGCAATGGCAGGTGCTCACATTATGAAAAACAGTCATGGCAATATTATTGTGCTGCTCAATTTCACCATTATTGCCCACCCATACCATGGAGTACTTTGAAACGGTTAAACTTTACTAGTAAGACTAGTGGTTAGAGGATTAACCTCTACACCGAATAAATGAGTCATGCCTTTGCTCACAAGACTAACACAAGGCTCACACACAGCACGAATAAAGTGACTGGGACAATCCAGCTTGTAGCTCATTATCAAAACTATATTATATATCGAGTATACCACAAACTTAATAAAAAAATGAATCTCTGCGATATTAATGCATTAAGTTATTATCTATAAAAATTGTACACATAAAAACACCCAATTTTCCCATAACGCCTGTGTTTGAAATCATGCCAAACTCTTGCACGGTGGGCCAAAACTCAGAGCACGGAAAGCGAGTAAAGGTTTATAGAACACATTAAAACTAAACCCGTTTGCAACATAAAAAAGTGATAAAAACCAGATAGAATGTTAGAAACTTTACATGCTGCAACCTGAAAAAAATACTGCTAATACGCTAAAATTTACATTAAAATGTACTTTGAAGTTAAGGTTATGAAATTACATGTATAATTTATACAAGGCAAGGCAGCTAAAGCACTGCATTATGGGATCTGCATATCCCACGTTTATATTATCCGCTGTTATCAGCCATTAATAACAGCTCCATATATAAGGATACCAAGGGGTGAGTATAATTTTATCTTATAACAGACTGAGTTTAATGTTAAAGCTAGAAGTAATTCACACACTCTTTAAACAAGCAGCATGACAGGAAGAAACGTTCAAGCAGCCACGTCACTTTCTCCACAAGAGAAGACAGAGTGAAACTGATGGAGAACTACCCCGTTTTCCAGCTAATCTACAATAAATCTACAATAAACCATGGAGTTTGACCAAATAAGTCACGTTGACCATCAGAGAATCCCTAAATTCAATACTTGATATTTTACAAATGTTCATAAATAATTGAACAACGTTTTAATCGTCGAATATGAAATGACTAATAAAACGTACAGGCGCTCAAACAGTTAAACCACAAACCGTTCCCTGTTGTTATTTATTTAAAAGGCATCCGAGCCAGATCTTCATCCCCCGCATCATATGACCATCAGACACCCACATTGCTTTTCCTAACAGACAACAGATCTGGCCACTTTGACACTGGAAGGAATGGAATGGTTTTTAAGAGCAGTAAAACAGATGTGGAACAGCTTTGGTGCTGGGGTTCTCAGGCGGCGTCTAACAGCGGTCCTGTTTCAATCCACCGGGAGTATGGAGCAACTGTCATGTTTACATAACTCCCATCCAGCTCACGGTCAATCCACCCAGTGCTAACTACGCCGCTATCTAAAACGTAACATTACTCAAACGCTGGGATTTGTTCCATTCAACCGTGTGCACGTGGCAGGACAGGAGTCAAAGAGTTCCGAGTCCTCACAGTCAGACACGGGTTCAAATTCCACTTGATGACTCACACAATGGACTTTCTGGGAAAGCAAACCCGTATGAAACTTCTAGTGCTGACAAGCTCCGAGGGAGATAAGACTGTTATTCTTTCCTTTCTGTTAGGAGAAAGCAAATCCCACCGTCTGAATGATTTGCATCAGTGGGCAAATAAATGGCAGCGAGCGGCGGATTTGATTGGCTTATCCAAACAATGTGCTTGCAGTTGTAGATAGAACTCGGGACCAATCCTACCCTACATGTAAAGACCACCCACCTCCCTACAAGATAAGGGCACCCAAACCAAGCAGATCTAAACGAACAATTCCATTGATCTAAACATGTGACACATCAATCGTTGCTGACACTTGTGAATGAAGACATCACGGTTGCCGTTGCAAAACATGCTAAACTAAATTCTCATCTATGGCACAAAGAAGAGGAAGACACAGTGTTGCGGGACATAAAAGAGGAAGGGAACCACATGACGCTCTGCTAATCGTGTTCTGTTATTGGGTGGTGGGGGGTTGCGATTTCGATCAAATAAACGCAGTTATACAGTAAATCTAGACAGCCTGATTTTTTTTTTTCCAATCTCTAATGTTAGACATTTGTTTTGCCCTCCATGGCGTATGTTAAAGCACAGGACAGTTATATCACGCTCAATGTTGATGCCTCAAAAAACAAAATCCAACACGCCCGGGCTCATACATTATCGCCACTAGCAAATCTGCTTCCTGACTCGATATGTGACACTCACAGAGGAAGAAGATACATCATTTACATGTTCAGCCAAATCATTTGCACACTTCTTACGATCACAATATGGAGCAGAAATCAGTAATGACAGTGAAAGAAACCGGAGATAAGTTCAGCAGCTTTGGGACCATGAACAAAAAGACTATTATTGTTGTTTAGCCTGATTTTATTACAGGACCTAAACAAATAATAAAACTTTTGTAATTGTTTTGTTCCATATTAGCATCAGAGACATCTTTTATTTTTGTGGAGGTCGACAATAAAAAAAAAATAACGTGAATTTTAAAGATAGAGCCCCAGGTTTCATAAATAAAATGTAAGTAATCATGAATATGGTCCTGATGCTGCTCTTTGCATATTTTAGTGAAAAAATGTCCCCAATTTTCTAACGCGACAAACTCCTGGCATGTCAGTGAAAAGCAGCTGTTAATTCATGCTGTCATGATTGTTACGACGCTTCCAGTCTGCTATGAAGTGATTACTAGAGTGGCTACAGGCTGACACTCCTCCTTCGTGTTACCATAGAAACCACACAAATCACTCACTTCTCATTTGCATTGGGAATCTCGGAACATCAACACGAGAATGGACTTGAGCGTCACAGACTAGAGCATCTAATGAGTAGTGAAGCCGTCTCACCTCGTCCTGACTGCTCTCCACCTTGGGGTTGCTGGCGGTTCTTTTCAAGTTGCTGCTGAGGCTGATGCTGGCGGTGGCGTCGGATTTGGAGCGCTGGTGGGTGCGTTTGGAGGGCGAGAGGCTGTGTTCGCTCATGACCTGAGCGTGGTGAAGGGGTGGGGGGCAAGTGAGGGGCACTTCCCGGCGAATGCGCTGGCTGGAGGGCTTGAGCTCGTCCGACAAGATGATCTTGCGGAGCTTAGTGCCGCGAGAGTGGCGTTGCGTGGAGATGTGCATGTCAGAAGAATAGGCCCCGAGCAGCCAGGCGCACTGCAGCGAGAAATTGATGCTTTGCCGGCAGCGGTGCACCACGTAGGGTTTGATAGCATCGCCGACGTCCTCGTCCATGTGGATGTACATATTAAGCAGCTGCGGCAAGTAAAAGTCCACGTCCTCATTGCGGAAGCTAAAGAGTCGATTGCCGATGTAGGCCTGCACGCCAGGCTCCTTAGAATTGTAAAGATAAGAGATGGCCATTGAGATGTCAAACAGCTTGGACTCAAAAAGTCGCAGGAGCCAGGACTGCTTGGAGGAGTTGTTTTTCAGACGCCGCCGCACGCTTTTCACAGGCTCCTCCTCTTCTGTGATTTTCGTCGGCATCCCTCCACCACACCCGGCATCCGTGGGCTCAGAATGCATTGTACCGTTCACCAGACGGGGCTCTTTATTGGCTGTGGACACATCGCCGTCCACCTTGAGGAGTTTGACTTTCTGCAACACTTCTTGACAGGCTTTCTGCGCCACCTCTGTGTCGATCACCATGCTGAGCTCACCGACTCCTTCAGTGATGACATCCAGAGGGGAACTGGAGGTGGAGAGACCCTCGCTGGTGCTCGGGCTGGAGCTGGTGAGGGGACGAGGGCCAGATGATGGAGAGGAGGGCAGGGATATGGAGGACGTGGTGGAGGACGCTGATGGGCTCTTCTGTAGCTCATCCAGCTGGGAAGGAGGAAGCTCCAGCTCGGTGTCACCCATGGCCACACACTCTCAGGCCACTGAAAAACACACAGAGAGCACATGAGAGAGAAACCAGAGAAGTGCAGGCGTTCAGCAAGTTTGAATGCGTCACGCACATGTGACTTATCTCCAACGCCGCTGAAATATTCATGAAGGAAACCAAATATCTAGCAGGAAAATGCTTTCAGGACTTGATTTCATTAAATTAGGTTCGACTGGATCGGGTTATAAATGACACTATTTTACATGGAATCAAATTAGGCTGCTGGAGAGTTTCAACACAATCGACACTAACAAAGACCCACTATCAGAAATGCAAATTTCATTTAAAATTGTAAACAAAAAGCAACTGTGATTTGATCAGTAAGTGAGAAATCTGTGCATCTGATGTGAGGCCTTCCGTAAGTTCTGGACAAGCTCTTCTTCAGGGTCACGTTGTCCCACTGATCCACAGCGTCGCAGAGCAGTACTAATCCGACTTCAGCAGATTACCTCACTATCACCCATGGGCCATGCCAGATAACGTGAAGCATCAGTTTCTCAGATTACAGTCAGAACACAACGCTTTAAAAAGAAAAGTGATGATTTCACACAAAAAAAAGCCTGTAAATGCAGCACAAACAATTCAATACATTCTGAGCCTATACAAAGATCTTTAAGTGACTTGATTTTTATGTGCACTGATTTATATAGATTTCAATTCAATTTGTAGATGTATTGTGCATTGAAAAAAATATACAATGAATCAATTTTGTTTATCTGATCCTAACCTCACCTTAGATTAAAACCGCAGATTCTTTAATCTAGTTCACAAAAACTTTCGGAAATACCAAAACACACTGCGTACCAGTTTACTAAGATGATACAACCCTAAAAATACGTACATATACAACTCTTATACATAAGCGTACTTTATACATATACGTATAAACATAGATGTTGACTTAAAGACCTAAAGAACTCTTGCTATTTTCAAATCAAAATAAGGGAACATGCAACAATCATACAGACACACACAATTAAGTTAAAAGTGTGTGGGACCAATCTAAATTAAACGTTTTTGTGTGTATAGTTTCTTTGTCTACATGTGACACACCAGTCCTGCAAAACATTTTTAGTGCTTTACAAATACACATATCCCACAAAATTATACTAACTAAAAACTATTAGTCGTTCAGATTGAAATCACCAAATCAAAATACTAAAAACTAACCATAACCTAACTATGCCAAGAAACCTAACCCAAGTCTGAACACAGACACAAATCCAAAACAACAGTCACTACAGTTAAAAGAAAGAAATTACCATTTTTACATTCAGTGATATGATACAAAATAGATCGAAATGAACAATTCTCGCCATAAACAACGACAACAAAAGCCGGTGATCTGAACATTGTTTCGCTTTATGACAATATTAATATTTGGCTGGCCTTGCCTTTAAAAAGAAAAAGTTATTAGTCCAATATGACTTTGGCTCTGTTAGCAAGTTTAGCTGAAACACGTCGCCTGTTTTCAGTGCCGTTAACATTAAGACGTTATTAATTCAGTGCAACAGAATATTCTTACAGACAGGACTATCGTGAAATATATCTATTACCTACCTTGGTTCCACGTCTAAACCTCGCAAAAAGTCATCACATAAAAAAAAACAAACGGATGCTACGTGTTAGCAAAGCAGCTAACAAAACGTCTCTAAATTAAAAATTCTTCTACTCTCAACCAGAGCCGCCGGAAAAAGTATACACATTACAGCGCCGACCTACCTCGGAGTGAAGCAGGAAAATGAGGTTTTGACGGCCTATCTGTGTTTTATCTGCCCCATTTGGAAGTCGTGGTCCTCCTGTTGCTGAATAGCCGGTTTGCTAACAGAGCTGTGTGAGCCGAGCTGAAGCTGAGACACCGGGGCTGCCCACATCAACTGCCTGATTCCAGCTTTCTCTCTCTCACACACACACACGCACACGCACACACACACACACACGCACGCCGTCCCACAACAGCGAACTCTGCAAACACTAATCAATCTGCCACCGAATCACAACCCAGGATGCTGCATGCGTTTAGTTTTTATCATATTATTCGCTGCAATTCTAAACTATACGTATTATGAATGCTGCACTGTTATTGTTTTTCATCACTATTTCGCGGCTCCGCAATTAAAATGTCATACTCGTGACGAAGCTACGGTTTAGCGTGTGTGTAGAATGTCATTCACAAATCGGACGGAAAACTGAGATGATGGGCGGAGTCAAAGTGAACCGTTGCAATGCATGTCGATGTTTGACTTTGCGATATTGTCTATCCCAGAAATATCACATTCACTCCTGCAGATGGAACGGTTGGATGGAAGCCATTCACTCTCTACCGTTGTTTTTAAATTTACGTTACATCGCTGAAAATTATGGTTAAATTGAACAAAAGGTCTAGAAATATTGTGAAGTGTATCTTTAAGTCTCTACTTTTCTAGCGCTCTTACTTTTGATTTGTCGCGCTCTGTATTATTTTTTTATATTTATCATAATTTTATTTTATAATTTTTTTGTTTGGAATATTCTTTTTATAATTCTTTCTCTTGTGTACTTTATTGTAAAATTACATAGTTGTGTATTTTGTAAGTTGAAAACGTTTTGTTAAATTACTTTACTTTAAATACTAAATAAAAACAATTACCAGCATATGATTGTCTTAGCATTCGGATTATTTTAACAACCCAACAGGTTTTATGAAGCGGATAGACCCTTTGTTTGCCGTAAAAGACATGTCACGTCACAAATGTCATCGTGACCTTTATTGTTCGAACATTCATTGAAAACATACAACCAAGAACTTGGCTCATTGAGATACAGTACTCGTTTACGAACGCATTCAAACTTTTTTTTTTTTCTTGTTCTCTCTCGTGTTCTTTGTGTGCATAACACCATTTTATTCTTTATAGTAAAAATAGTAAAGTGTAAAAGTCATAATGTATTCGAACATTTCCGCAAGTATGGATTTCAAGTACTGTACGCTTTACACCTCTGAATTTCATTGCTCTGGTTCATTAGGATTCAATACGTTTAAGCGGCGTGTCCAATTAATCGATTTGTATTTAACAAAGTATTAAATGAATCAACTGTCTTTTATCTATATAAATGATGTCACATACACACACTTTGCACATCTAGATGAGTAAAACTTTAATTGGACCATCTGAAGTTTTTATACATATATATCGAAATTACACACATATTACATACAGTGGGGCACTTAACTTTATGCTTTTCCTGTTGATCAAACCAACAATGGCAGTGTATTAATAAGGCGTTTTATAACACTTTAGTTTTTTATTAAAGCGTTTTCCGACACAAAGTTAACAAAAGCAATGACTTTGAAAGTCAGGAGTACAATTGTACACAAAAGGTTTATCAAACGTATAAAGTTGATCCTGTAAAAGCAAATTGACAAACACACTTTTTAAGGAAAGTTGATATTCATGTCACATCGACAGTAATTATTGCTTAGTTACTGCAGAGGCAAACTACTGTCAGTTTTATAGCCAGATATCAGAAGTGCAGTCTCCACCGGGATATCTGAGCTCATGGGCCAGAGCAGGACCCCCGGGCTCGGCTCCGAAATCCACCAGGAAAGTCTCGTTGAGCTTCAGGCCTCCATTATCCGTGTCTACATCAATCTGCATCATGACCGAACCCTCCCTAGTGCAAGTGGAAAAATACCCAAGACATTACCTATTAAATAAAGGTTAAGGAAACCATGCAAGCTCCACTGTGAACTTCTCTGGCCTCACTTGATAAGATCTGGGTAGAACTGCCGGTCCCAGCCGCTGTATAAAGAGGTGGTGACGTAAAGTCTTCGTCCATCTAAACTCAGCTGGAGCATCTGCGGACCACCCTGTACTCGCTTTCCCTGATGTGGAAATGAGAATTTAACCTCCGGGAAACTAAAGTGCTCTAATTGTTCCATTTAGGTCTGTGTGACCTAGTGATTTAGAGGACAATGATTTGGGTCAGTCGTCTTTTGTTACTTACCGTTTAAAAAGAAACAGCTTCAGGCCGTTTAAAAAAAAATAAAAAAAAAAAAAAAATCTCAACCGAGGACACAAAGTGCTATTTAATACTTTTTTGTTTGAATCAAGGCAAATCAGTTATGGAAAATGTACAAGAATATTACAGTGTATTATTAATTTTATTATAATAATAAAAATACACCTTTATAATCCGCGGGGATGGCTGTTGGTCCAGTTCCTTGTCTTCTAATACTTTAACAGGGCTGTCTTGCAAAATACTGCCTCCAAGAAAAATCTAAAGAAAAATCACTATTTAAAAAGATGACTTGATTTTAATTGCTTAAAGGATTTTGCTCTTCTAACTAGACTGACCTGACCAACCATACGTGGATTCCTCCTGTCTGTGATGTCATACTGGCGGATGTCTCCATGTAACCAGTTACTAAAGTACAGGAAACGATCGTCCAGTGAAATTAAAATGTCTGTAATGAGACCTTCAACAACAAAAAAAGAAAAAAAAAAAAAAAAAGTTAACAGCACAAGTTAAAAAAAAATCATAGTCTGATAAAATGTGAACTAATTAGAACTAGTCTATATGTACACACACACACACACACACACACACACACACACACACACAAATCAGCTCTACCTATCAAAACAAAACATTGGCGTTGTGAACAACAGCTTTATTGATCTACAAGCCACAGAGAAGACACATATAGACACACCACAAAAAATACCCCACGATATGTATTTTGAATATCAAGGAAAAACTCACTTGGCATTTCTGGAAGACTCCAACCTTCCACTTTTTTGCTGGGAACTTTAATGACTCGCTCTGCTGCCCAATCGCCTTTCTGAGAAACATGACAATTACGGCGATTTAAAATAGTTCCTTGACAAGAATGGCCAGGTCTACATCTCAGAGGTTTACTCTAAAATGGTGATGCCCAACCTACGACCCACTCTTTTATTTGTGTATTCATGAACTTATTTAGTGAATATAGTTTGTTTGGAAAAATAAGTTATGACTGAACGCTAATATCAGAATAACTTTTAATCCGTGATGACATTCATTTATAAAATTGTGAGAAGAACTGAAAATGACCGCAATTTTCTCCAAAAGTTATGGTCTTTTGATCTCCAAAAAGACCAAAAGAGAGTAAAAACTGGGTCACGTTCTCGCATTACGGACAATCGTCTTCATTCTGTGCCGAGTAAACGTCATGTATCTAGACCCAAACTGTTTTCTGGAAAAAAAAACTGCAGACATCTCACTAGAAAAGCGAGTTAGTTTGTTAATATTGCCACTAGGGACCATTTTGAAATGCTCTGCATATAACCGTCCAGTGAAGTTACATACACACACAAACACGGAGCATTGTGGGATTCAAACCATAGAATAATACAAATAAAATAAAACAAGGTACAAGACAACAGGTTTGAAAAAACGAAACTTGCAGGAGTCTTGTGGAAGCGGAAGACCGTGCCATGAAGAGCACAGCCCACGAAGCCTTCAGCTGCTGCGGGGTCGTGCAGGAAGCGGATCTCTAGGGGAATTGCCCCTTCTTCCCCCAAGTCCAGGGTCTGGATCCGTTTATGTGTTGTCCAGTCCCACACATTAAGGCTGTGTCCATAGTGACCTGTGAAAACAATCCCATTAGACTTCTCCTGACTCTATAAGAATGAGATGATCAATACCAGCTTTGACGTCAGCAGGGTTGAATCCATGACCCAACGCTTTCGGTGCTCCCCACTCGGTGCTGATCATGACGTTGTGACGCGGCTGGTACCAGAAGTCGTAACCGAATGGCGCCGCATCGCCCGGCAGCTCCCAGTTGCCGATGACGTCAAACGATTCTCCATCCAACAACACAAAACCGCCTTCCAGAGCAGTAGAAATGAGCCCAGACGGAAACAACACTCTTCAGTGAACAGACTCACCCTTGCCGTGGCCTGAAGGGTCCCCCATGGCGCTGATCATGACTTGACCACTCCCTAGACAATGAGAAGTGTGGGGGTTCGCCAGGCCGCATTTCCAGAACAGATCTACTGGCTCCACTGTCTGCCGGATTAAAGGAATGCCAAGAATGCAAGGAATCCATCAATTCGGGGGAAAACATTTAACTTTTAGGTCAGGAATAAATGGAACCTTGTGAAGACGTGGAGCACGTGGATCCGTCCCCACATCGACGACATAAATGCGAGAGGAGATTAGAGAAGGCAGAATCAGACGATTGCGTTTCTTGGAACCGTCGTCGTAGCAGCTGCTGCAGGCGTTCCAACCCGAATGGTGCAGCTCGTCGTTCAGGTTGGGCATGGGAAGCCTGTGAATCACCTGGATAGATTGAAGAGGAAATACATTAAAACATTCAGAAATGTGCTATCTTTGTGGGTTTAGTGTAGGTGCAGGCATCAGATTAACTTTTACCTTGCAGAAACTGGGAGATTCTGGGTCAACGTCAACGGTGGCTAGGTAATCTGGTTTTTGGACGTCGGTGTTGCGATAAATGCACGGAAGATAGACGATCTCTTCTCTGGGTCCTGTAGGAAGAAGCATTGACTTAGATAGTTTGTTTCAATTCTGTTAAAGGTGCCCATAAAAAAAGCTGTTGGTCTTATTTTTGTTTTCCTAATGGCAGGCATAGCCCAGTACAGAACATTTCCATAAACAAATAAAAACAATTCATTTGTTAAATTTTCTAAAAATATTAAAATGATGCTATATAAGGTTTGTCTATTTATTCACGCTTTCTAATTGATAAATGAGCAAGAAAAAAGGAAAGAACTGAAAAAAAAAAAAAAAACGCAGCGCCATCTGGTGGTGAGAATAACGAGAAGCAAGGGATGTTGCATAACAGCCATAAAGAGTTTTCTGTTCATAGTTCATTGCTGATGTGACTTGCAATTTTCATCTACAAAAAATTAACCCTTTATTAACATTTTCTTTGTAAACAATTATAAGGTCAGAAATGCACCTTTCATGGCATCCAGGGGGGTTTTGTATCCTGGTCCACACCCCAAGCATTTTGATGCTACAAGAAACAAAATATTTCAGAAAACAACATAAAGACACGCCCTAAGCAGAACGTATAATCAAGTTAAATGTATACAATAAGATAGAAATCACAACTAAAGTCCACATTTGAACAGATTTCAGGAAATGATTAATACAAACAGCTGTGACAGATGTGCAACACAAATGTTTATATAACTTTTTTGTCACCCCGAAGTCCCATCCAAAATGTTATATAAGAGAGGATGGGAGTACATAGATAGAGTGTGTGTGTGTGTGTGTGTGTGTGTGTGTGTGTGTGTGTGTGTGTGTGTGTGTGTGTGTGTGTGTGTGTGTGCGTGCATGGCTACAGTGTGTGAAAAGTAGTGAAAGTGTGTGGAAATAGACAGAAATAAAGAAGGTGGCTGGAGAGAGAGCGAGAGATAACAAAACATTTTCCTTACCATGTGGAATACAAATATTAGCAAATGCTGGTGTATCTCACATTTCAACGAATTAAAGTTTGTAAAAGTAGAGCAATTTGTTTCTGTGATTTCTATCGCACAAGTGACACTTAAGCAAGCTAGTAGCGCATGTTCAAAACTACTCGACGAAAAAAACTATTTTGTGCACCTAATCATCGATGAAGCATGAAGTAAGCAAGTATTTATACAAACCAAAACATGCACGAGAAACGTCACTTACCCATGTCGTATCTACTATTCTTGCCAAGGAGACCGTAACAGAAATGAGAAATTGTGCTTCGGACGTGCAGGACACGCTAAATCTCAGCGGGGTTAACCCTTTCTGCTCTCGAGTGAAAACCACCCATAACGTCCCGTCAAACACAATCCAGCTGCGAGTGTTTTGAAACTCGTTAAAAACGCTTAGACTAAATTTTGTTACCGCCAATTGACGCAGAAAAACAGGTCCGTAACAGCTTCATTTTCATAAGATTACAGTATATTGTTTTAATATACTTAATCATGCAAACTATTAGAACAATGATGTATTTTTATTTCAAGTTCAGCTCAAATAATTTCAAACTTTGATTGACAAAATAAAAAAAAAAAAAAAAACGCTTTGTTGTTGAACCTGTTGTTCTTTCAAAATATGTAGAAAGATCTTCATTAATAAGAATAAAAACAGAAACAAACAAGTATGTATACCCCACATGACCAATATTTTTTTTATTAAATATTTTAAATTACACGTAAACTACATAGACAGCATGGTGAAAAAAACCCCTCTCACTATGCAATCCGATTGCGTGACAAATTTTAGAATCACATACATTTTGCATCGCACTTGTTGTGAACAAATACCACTAAAATTATAATTTATTCAAATTCTTCTGTCTCTACGATAAATAAGCAAAATCAGGTCGAATCATTTAAATAAACAAAGAAATGTGGCCAAACTGTTCTCATTGTAATGCAAAAATTATTTGAGCCAAAACAAAGAGAAATTCCGATAAAAAAAATATATATACAGTATATACAATTATTTACTATATACACATGACCTACAGTATATAAAGTAATAATAAATACAAAATAGCTGAAAAAAAGTTGAAAAAAAAAAAAAACAAAAAGATTTTTACAAAATCCGTTTTGGAGTTTTGCTTGACCCATTATCCAAACATTTATATTTTCCATTCATATGGAAACCTAAAAGTCATGTACCAATTATACACCTTAGGTCTTTATCCTCGGCACCAGATGGAAGGAAGTATCAGCCAAAGTGTTTCTATTAAGTATAAAATAAAGTGACAAAGGCTCAACACAAAAGCCGACTTTTTTTTATAAAAAACAACGGCATAAAAAGTGTAAATTGTGCACAGTTAGAATAAAAATTTTCCCCCCTCTTTATTATTATCATCCATCAACTGTTGAACGTTAAATCTGCTTGTAAAACCTCAGATTCTGAGATGCCACTTAGTTGATAACGGTGCAAATCGGCCTCGGATTCAGGGGACGAGTCACTTGTTAAGTCCAAAACTTCACTGGTTGCTCTATTTCCCGTTTGTTCTACTTGCATATCAGAGTCTAGCGTTAAATCAATTTTCTCCATTGCTTGGTCCGCAGAACATGCGTTCGATGCCTCTTCGTGCTCTGCAGAGTCCAGATCTACGACAACCGGTCTGAAGGTGATATCCGACAGCATGTCCTGGAGCATCAATGGAGAACTCGGCAAACCCGTATGAGCTTCCTCGCCGGTGCTCAGATGAGCCAAGCAAAAAGAGTGTTGAATTAATTCAGGTCTTCGAGTGAAGCAAGACATGGCTTCTTCTACCCAAGTTACAAGAAGCTTGATCAAGTCTTCAGACTGGAATTTGGATTTAGTACTGGCCACATGACGTGCCCAGCGAGAAGCAAGGAACTTTTGCAGCACAGGCCTGACACACATCTCAATGGGCTGATGACGGCCTGCACAACCCGCTGGAACAACAGCAGAGAAGGTTCTGGTGTTACTGGGCATTGCCATGCAGCTCTCTGCAATGGTTCTGAGATGGCTATATGTAATTAACAGAGCCTCAGGCTCATTCTGACAATCAAGATGGGCTTTCCACACTTGGTTGACCCAAAGATCAAGTTCTTCCTGTGTGGTGAACCCTTCTTTATCATAGTGAAGGATAACTCTGGAATCTGGAAGCTTCTTGTTCATCGGGCCAACAGGGTGATGGGTAAAAATCATGGAATGAGGCATTGATCCATTTGGGAAAATCGAAAAGTACACTTTGACAAAGGGTTTCCCCATTCCAGCAAACTGAAAGGCTGTGGCTTCATTTAGCCTTCTGAAGTCAACAAAGATGGAGAGCTGACCCAAAGAACCAATCACACACGATTGGACATTTTTTGCCTTGATGTGACCATGTGCAAGTTCTGTAAAGCTTTGGCAATTTTCCTCCATGCTGCGGGGAAGCTTCCGGTTTGTAGATAAAGGGGAATCGATTCCGAGTTTGTGCTGTATCAAAAATCCTACTGCCCATTCGTAGGAGATACGAAAAGATTTGTTATCAGCGGTTTGGCTTTGGAACTCTGAGGCCTTTTCAAACAGTTTCGCCTCACTTATTGGACGCTGCTGTTCTCTTTGGGTCAAAATCCACTCGACTAGGTTTTCCTCAGCTTTGCTGTGGTCCACGCTGCTAGATTCAGCAGACATCTTCAGCCGTTCTTCTTTCTTCCTTAGCCAGGCTTTAATAAGCCGAGGCTTTGTGTCAAGTTCTATTGCAGCACTTTGGATTCCAGTGCACAATGCGAGTAGTAGTATTCTGTGCTGATGAACAGAAAGGCTTTCGTGTTTTTTTACAGAACGTGAGAGTGGGGATTTGGTCACTTTTCCTTCCTCCTGCTCCTTATTTAAGGTTTTACATGGGATGTCACTATCACTTTCAGTTGTTGTAGAGCCTAAATCGGTGTCTTCATCTTCCACTGGGGCCAGTTCCAGGTCCATGATTTCATCTGGACTTGAAGACGTTGGTCTTGACACGTTCGTTTTAAGGGTTTTACTTGTGGTTTTAAAACGAGAAGTATAATCTGTGTCATCCCTGGAAGAGAAAAATTGTCAGAGCATGGAAAAAAAACGTCGTCAAAACAAAACTCAAAAAGTTCATGAAGAAATTACATTTAAAATAACAACAGTACAAAACAGTACAGCCCATTTTGCCACCAAATAAATTTAGCGGTATTACTATACAACAGACTTCCAACATGAAACGTAACTGTTGTTTTTTGTTTGCAGCCTGACTAAATTCATCAAACAAACACAATTATTTGAAACAATTATGAAAAACATAGATATGGACCTTTCATTCTCAATAAATCCGACTTTAGGGTCACCTGTGGAAAAAAAACGAAACAAATATTACTTCAAACAGAATAGAATAATCCAGAAAAGCAAATCTATAGTTTAGATTGTTCACTCCCTCATTACAAAAAGATGTAAGACATCTATCAATAGACGTATATAAAAACACATATAAAAGCACACTCAGAAATGTTAAAAAAAAAAATGTTTTGGTTACATTAAATATTTGAATAAGTAATAAAATTAAATATTAAGTTATGTTTATATACGATTATATGTATGCATTGTATCTAATTATATTCAAAACACTGATTTATTCCAAACATAATGACATGTGAAAATCCTTTCATACAGTTCCATTTATAGTTCTTGTCACTATGTCTTCTGTAAACTATTTATTTTGGTCATAAACAAAAAAAAAACCACCTTCATAATTAGGGGCGAACCCATGGAAGTCCCAGAAGCAGCGTGTTCGCTTGCACAGATTGACCAGGCACGCTGTGCATCCGTACATGCTCTCATGACGTTCGTTCTTCTGATTGCAAACCCTGCACTTCCTTGTCCTGTGCGTAATTTTGGCTAATCGATGTCGTATAGCCTCTTCAGTCGTACCGCGTTTGACCTTGACGGTTGTCGAATGCTGCTGCTGCTGCGGGGGTGCACTGTTGTGGACCTGATTTTGTCGGGCGTATCTTTCAGCACTTCTGGCTAGTTGTTCACCCAGACGCTTCCGATATATGGCCTGAGAGAAGTGACCGTTGGGAAACCAGGCAGGCGGACTGTTCCTTCGGTCCTCCCGCAGGAGAATGAAAGAGTTAATAATGCTTAAATTGACCAGAAACCAGAAGAGTTGTTGCCAGTTTGTGTCGAGCACCAGTCCTCCCAACTGATTGCACGTCAGGAGCTGGTTACAGATGTCGACTCCGCGCATGTTGTCCTGCAGCAGCTTGAAGGCCAGGGGTCTCTGGATTGAGCAAAGCTCGCCCACCTTAACAAGCGATTTCCTCCAAACCGTGTCTGGCTTCCCGGCTTCGGCGTTTGTGGAGAGACACACTAGCTGCTTCTGGTCTTTCCACCTGGTGGCAAGGAGTGGGCCACATTCATACTGCTGGTAATCTCCTGGGTTTTCTAATCCAGGCTCGTTCCAAAGCTCTTCGGGCAGAATGGGACAGTGAGCTGGGATGGAGCTGGAGCAGAACATCCTCTCCTCATAAAGTCTCTGCATTAGAGGCACTGACACTAGAGAGTTGGACAAGAAAATATGGTGGTGACAACTTTCAATCCCTTCTAAAAGATGCTGCACCACAGACGTTCCCAAGTCTTTGCTTTTATCCTGATGAGTTAGGACTAAAAATCGGTGGCAGTAGCCTGATTTCGAGTCGCACAGAAGCCAGATCTTTGGCTGAGAACTTGTACACTTTTCGCTTTTGATTCCTTTGTCGTAGCTATCCACAAAAGTTTGATCGATTGTTAGACATTTGTTGGGCTTGTAAGCTTTCTTCATGCTTGTCTGCAAGATGCTCAGCATGGGCTGAAAAAAGGCAAGCTTGTCTGCACTGGACTTGTCCTTCTCCACAAGCATACTGCCCATTCGGATGTAAGAGCGGATTTGCTTGAACCGTTCCACAGACATGGTCCTGTAAAACAGCTCCCACGTTCTAGTTCCAGAACGCCCAAGATTTTGGTTCCAAGACCAGTACCGCTCTGGCTCGTGTGAGCCTTGAAGCCCCATAAGGATGGAGAGACCCAAAAAGCCTTTGACTTCCTCTACAGTCACAGGAGACCATGTGGGGTCCCCTTGTCCCAAAGAGCAGCAGTAACTGGCATAGCCATTCGTCTCGAAAACCATTTGTTCAAAAAGGATTTGGGGAAAAATAAGACTAAAGTAGTCCAGAACATCACCATTCCTGGCCACTGAAATCTGTGGCCCACAATCACTTGTGAACTCAGGCACAGTTCTTTCCTCTCGTGGCTCACTCCAGTGGTCCATGGACAACCAGTCAGGCTGTGTGCCAACATCTCTAGGTTTCTCTCCTTGAGAACCCTCCATGTTCTCAACCTGGCAGAACTCAATATCAGTCTCCAGACACTCTGTAGGAGAGGGATAACAGGAACACAGTTAGTCGTCTCCACAGAGCCTCTGCTGACAGCAATCAAACAACTTTCTCACAATTTACGCACTTCAGCAAGATCATAAAGTGTTCATGAAGTTCATCGAAAATCACAAGCAGCTTAGAAGCAGGTAGATTGTGGTACATTGTGGTTTTGTGAAGTCTTTTTTTTTGTTCTTCAGAGTGATTTCATAAAGCCTTATCAGAAAATTCTGTAAAATCGACACCATATGAAATACTCCGAACCCTGACCAAACATTGTCCATTAAGATCATGGACTCTGTGTGCTCATATGCATCATATGCAATGAATATTAACTAAATAATAAATGTAGTACATGAGTAGCAATTGTAATTCATCACGATAGTACCTGATTTGCAGATTTTGCAGAAGTAATAGTGTTTTTATAGTCTAAGGGTTGCGATGCAAGTTACAAGTGTAAAAAAACAAGCATGCAAACACAAGAAAACAAGGAAGCAGACACATGCAGAAGGAATAAAGAGTCCAAAGCAAGAATGACAGCCAAATAAAGAAATACTAACCTTTACGGCTGAAAGTACAATGTGAGTGGGTTGGGAATTTTGTAAGATGTTTGGCCATCAAATTCCCTAGAGCAGTTGCATAGTCACAACCAGCACAGCTCACCTTCACGGCACTAAAACGGCAAAGTTCACACCAACGTTAGACAACACCGTCCACAAGTTTCATTTATGTTGTGATGCTGGCAATGAAGTTTTTTCCACCATCTCACAATTCCTTTAGTTGCAGCTCCCCAATTACACTGTTGGGACTTTCAGATTCTTGTTGAGGCAGATAGGATATCTTATTTTAGACCACCTGGACAGCCTCCAAGAGTGGCGCCCAAGGGCATTTGGGGGTCCGTGTCTTGCTCAAGGACACTCAGTTGCAGACAAAGTCAAAGGGGGATTTGAACCGGCAACAAGTCCAATTCCCTACCTCCTCCATATTGAGGAATTTGCAGAGGTTACGTGGGCATCCGTTTCGAATGCTCTTTGAACGTCTTCCAGGGGAGAATTTATCTCACTGCGAGGATAAGACACGCAGCAGATACAGTCTCAAGGCTAGCCTGGAAAAACTAAGGAGTCCCATCAAAGGAGCTAAAGGAGGTTAAACCCATGACTCATTCTCAGATAAGCAGAAGAAAAAGGATGGATAGAAGTTGATTTTAAAAACACAACACATTAAATTAATACAGAATAAAATCACAACTTTACATTTTCCTCAAATTATTCTATACTAATGAAAACTATAAGAAAAATATTACCATGGTGGTCCCTTTTTAGAAGCTTTAGGGCCTCGTCCGGTGACGTGATTACTACAGTAAGAAATTCAGTTATTTGACATGAGTCAACAGTCGATTAACATATATCGATTAACATATATCCCATAATACTTGGCTTACTTGATCATGTGATTGGCATAAGACCGTGAGCAGCACGTGCTGTATGAGCAGAGTGAGCAATGAACGTATGTATAATAGTGATTTGCAAAGTCGGGGACGTCAAAAGTGCACTCCACACACTTCTGTCTTCCCAACAGAGCCCTTAAAAAAAAAAAAAAAACAAACACAAACAACAGCTTAAACGTTGTTTAAGGTATTTTTTAGTTTTGTTGTTTGAATTTTGGCACACCAAGCACGATGTTAATTGCAATAAACAATTCATACAACTTTTCTGAAATGTTCTCCTGAATATTCTTCAGAAAAACATTCGTAAATCAGATTTAAAGCTTTTTACACATTTACACATAAAACCACAGTGTGCTTCGAATGCAGTACCTTCTCTCCTGAAATTTTGCCAGGATGTTAAACATCTTGCTGGCGGGTTTCTTCTCCTGCTCATGTTGCTGTGATGGCTGGTCCCCATTATCTGTTAATGTTTGACTGCTTTTCTGAGAGGACGCTTTCGGAGACAACTGACGTTTTTTCTGTCCAATATATGCACGGATGGTCACCTAGTAAGAATGTGATATGACCTTTATACGCATGTAATGTACTTCATACCATGTATTTAAACCATAAACAAGTCGTCATGGCTTTTAAAACAAGCATATTAATGTAACGCATAAGTGTGTGTGTTTGCGTCTTACTTTTGCTCCAGTTTGAAGCCCTTCCAGTTCACAAGGCTTTCGGAAAGTCCTGTGGTGTGTCATTTTATGAAGGTTTTTGTCTTTTAAATACAGGAACTGAAGACGACATTTATTACAGTGATGTACGGTCGAGTTCTGCAGAGACAAAAAATAACATTTGATTGGCATTGTACAGCTCGAATTGTCAATAGTCAACATTGAAATATAGTTAACAGGAATAGTCTATAGGGAATAGTTTCCCCAAAAATAACAATTTTATATATTTTTTGGACTTTTTGGAAAATACACGTTCCCCCAAGACTAATGCTGGCAATAAGATCAAAGAACTCAAAAAGATAAACTTGACTGAGTCACCTGATGGCGTCTGTAGTGATGCTGATAACTGGAAGAATGTGCAAAAACTTTAAGGCAGTATGGGCACAGGAGGTGACGAGTGTCATTATGCCAAACGACAAAGTGGTCATATAACTCAGAGTAGAAGGAGGACCGGTATTCACACACCTGAAAAAGATAACAAGTTTATTATAGATATAGATCATGCATAATACTGTTAAAAAACGTGATACTGTTTGTACATTTTCCCATATTAGACAACATGAATTACTACAATAAATGGGAACAGCTTATATTTGTTATTTGAGTTTTCCACGTCATAAGTGTGTTCTGCCATTCTAAAAACCAGAGAATAAGGACTCACCTGGCACACATACGGCATCTCTCCAGCTTTGTGAATAACCTTCATGTGCAGCAGGAACGCCGTCTCACTCACAAAGGACAACTCACATATTTTGCACTTGGCTGCAGAGCAAGCATAAACACATTTAAGACCAAAGAACGAACGCTTGTAAAATCTAACTAACAAATGTGCAGAAAAGTCAAGTAGAGTGACTTTTCAGTAGAAATGAGTAGAAAATCAAACTGCAAATGTGTTAGTTTTTTTTATGTAACAAATTCAAGTTCAAATAATGTAACAAATTTGAACTGTACAAATACATTTTTTCTAAAATATATAATACAGATTTGTTATTCTTTGAACGAAAAAACAAATTTCCAGGGTTAGGGAAAAAGAAAAGGCTTATTTCCATAAATGTGGCTTTACATTACGTATTTCACATACACATACTTCCCTATGTTCACTATTTAACCCCAATAAATTGTTGGGCTTTTACTATATTGCAGACTTTTAACTTGGATTGTGTAACATGAAAAAATTCCCGGTTATCACAGAATTATTCTCCATGAACAGTGAAATTCTTGACTCGCATTTTTCTCACAATCTGAGTGTTATAATTGTGTAAGAGGATGATTTTGGTACAATTTTAATATATCATGACATGGGGGAACCTTCTCTACTTTCACCCATCAATTGCATAATTTACTACTGTAAAACACTTCAAAGTGCAAAGAAATTGTATATATAAAGTAGCTCTTACCAGACGATTCAACTTCGGAATGTGCACTCTCCAAATGGCACTGAAGTCGAAACGGTGTGGGAAAGGAGCAGAAACAATGAGGACAAGACATTTTATCTTTTTTGTTATCCTGTTCCAATCCAACATGCAGCTTGATATGATTCATGAGTCTGGAAGAACACACAACACAACTGTAGACATCTAGTATATCAGTTGGAGCAAACAAGAAACTCATGCCGTTCTTCTTCTTACCCAATATTATTTTTCAGTCTCTTTTTACATGTGAGGCATTTGAATGATTTTTCTTCATTTATGCTGTCAGTAGGGACATAAGATCTATTTCCCTCAAACTTGCCATAGTAGAAATCATCCACCAGCATGACGAGCTTCTTCTCTTCCTCTGCTCTTGGAGGTGCAGTGTCTTTTATCAAGTCAGACTCCCCCGAGACATTTTTGGCTGCGTTGAAGGAAGACGGTTCTGTGGTTGTTTTGCCAACACCAAGTTCAATGCTGCTCGATTCAAGTGCCTGGGTCAATTGTGGACTGCAGACCTTCAAGGAATTTTGAGAACAGGGATAGTCTCAAGTCAAGAGTAAGAAACGCATATTAATGTGGAGCAAACTTACAGACATATGGCTACATAAAGCCTCGGTTGTTTTAAAATGAGCTCGACATCGAACACACATGTGAGTTATTGGTGATGTTGGCAATGAAGGTGCAGTGTGGATTGCTAGAAAAAGACAGAAAAAAGTTGAAAACACCTACGGTATATGAGAACAAAGACTCAGCATAAAGTGGAAAAACTCACTTTGAAAAACAGTCTGTGGTGAGAAAGGGACTGAAGGAGAAGCTACAGAAGGCCGAATGGTGGAGTTCTGATTGCTCATGACGAGAAATGTCTTCTCACCAGGAAGATTCACTGATTTCACAATATCCATTATGTTTTGAATATCCAACGGTTTATTTCTGGACGTGACAGTGACTGTAATTGGAAAGAAAATGTGTTAACACATTACAAAAACTGCCTGTGAAGAGCTTTGAATATTGACTAGAGAAATTAATAACACATTTGTTGTCTTAAGATGTAAAGATAACGATTCTTAACAGAACAGAAAACAAAAATATTCCATTCAACTCATGCATTTAGCCGAAGTATTGTACAGAAGAAAAGCTTTATCCAAAGCAAATTGCATCAAATTCTGACAATGAACCGTTGACAGCATTCAGCTGAGCTACAGGAAAGCTTTACAAACTTAATCTGATGCGAGTTAACACAATTTGACAAAAAAATGTTAAATTATGTTAATAAAGATTAAATGAAATGTATTCAATCCAGGACTTACTAATTTTAGTGGTAGTCTGTGATGAGGAGGGAGAAATGACTGAAGGCACAGGCAGCGCAGTGGCTACAGACGATGCGATTGGTGCGGTGGTTTTTATGGTAACAGTAGCAGGAATTTGCACTTGTCCAAATGTACTGGGAGTTTTGATCCTGTTTGCCAAAGGAGCTGTAATCTTTACCTGAGCTGGCTGGGTTATATATTGGGTGGCTCCAATCGCTGGTTTAAAGGTTTGTGTTTTGGGTGCTAAAAACATGAGAAATGCACTTAATTTGAGTTTATTGATAAGCAAAAAGGGCAATATAAATTAATTAAATAAGCTATATAAACTTTAAAAAGCTAGAGACATACCTTGAAGTAAAGTTAATGGCCGAACAGCGTGACCTTGCTGGACATTCAGCAGCAAACTATGGCTAGGTTGGATGTTCTGTACAGGAAGACGCTGAACAACAACAACAACAACAACAACAAAACACACACACACACACACACACACAAATGCTCTTTAAGCAAAAGGAATATTTAACAAGTCTTATAGTTGACTCAATGGCATAATTGACTTTCTACTATAGCACACATGTCAGAAGGATAAAAATCACCTGAGTGGTAAAGAAAATCTGCGGACTGTGGGCAGTACTGGCGATCGATGTGCCAGGAAGAAGAACCTGGGGAAATGTCACAGTGCCCAGTCCTTTGGCTCCTGCTTGTGTCAAGATAAGCGGCTGCCCTTGGATAGCTTTTGAAACATCTGTGGTCACAGTGGCAGGATGCTGAGCCACTAAAACATGTAAAATTTATAAATACACAGAAAAAGCTAAGGTGTTTAGCATAAAGATATTATTAATGCCAAAGTTGACTACAAGAACTCACATGGTTTTGCTACAGGAGTTAAATTTGGGATCACCACCGCCTGAGGTTCAACTGCTGTTACCGGTGTGGACGAAGCTATAAAGCAAAGACAAATATGAGTTGTATTCTAATGTGAAAAGATTGTTAAGCCTCTTTAGAAAGCAAAACTTAAACTGAAGCATGTAGGTCTCAAGAATGTTAAAAAAAGGCAACACCAGAAGAACTGCAATCCGTGGGTTCTGTAGAATCATCTTGTTGCCATGGCTCCAGCTCTTCCTCCTCACATTCCATGAACAAGTCTGAATCCATGATTCTGAAATGTAAATAAAAATAAATAAATAAAAAAACCCAGACAACACATTGGTTTTTAACATACACATAACATTAATTCTGGTTAATTGAGACACACCAGGACCAGATTGTTTCGTCCCAACTAAATGGCTTTTAATTTTTAAGTATATAAACTTAATGAATGTAAAATCTGTTCAGGTCCGTGCTTCCATTATTGTCTTTGCTTTTGTTAGACAGACAGATCTCTTAAAAAGATCTTAAAAATCATAATACCAATTAATAATACTCATTAAAGTTACACAAGTAAGAGAATTATAATTACTTATAAAATGTAAAGGACTATGCAATTTCAATACTCACCAGGTTCTCAAAGTTCTCAGTTCAAACCTCGTGTTTGAACTTCTTCCTTCAAATTGCACAAAAACACACACAATTAAAAATTGGTCTACAAATTAAAAAATAAAATTGTTGTTTTATTACAAAGTACTTGTTTTGAGTCTTTTGCCGTGTCACTCCGCAAAACATAGAGAAAACTCTATACCTGCGCGACGATTTCGCCTCAAGAAAGACACAAGAAAAGTAGTTCCTGTTTGCTGACTTTTAACGCCCAATTTATGAAACTCTGGCAGATGTGGACAGCAACATAGCTTTTGGAGATGTGATCATTATATTTTTAAGGTTAAAAAAAGTTATTTCAAACATTGGCTACATATTTTTCAGAAACCATCTCATACGAAACGCAAATATTGCGCTGTCCGCATACTGCTTATTACGCAGAAAATGGACGATCATGCGAATCGTGGGAATTCCACAGCAAATCCAAAAATATGAGAAAATAAATCATACTTACGAGTTGGTGTCTATAACGAATGGATAGTTTGGTATATTGGACGAACACAAAGACTACCGGCACGTCAAAAAGGAGACAAATAAGTGCGCTAAATGGGAAGAGATATTTCTTGTTCTTCCATTTTGATAGGTTGATGTGCTTATAACGTCATTTCCGACTGTGGATTCTGTCCCACTATTGGTCGAAATTACCGAAAGAAAGAGGAGGGGCTGCTGAAGCAGGAAAATGGCTTCCCTCGTAGATAACGACAATATCGTTAAATGTGTAAATAACCTTGGGTGTAGCCAAAGTGTAAATCTGAGAATGCAAACATACTCTACAACGTTATAGGCAGATTACTAAAAATAAAAAGAACATCATAGAACAGTATCTTAACTCTAGTAAAATTGTTGGAAATATTGAAGAAGAATTCTTCAAATATAAGTCCTGCAAAGCTACGAAATTACAATTTTCTCTCAGGATAACTAATTTAAGATACACATAAAAAAAATATTTAAACGTTTTTTATTGCTTGCAGTGTGGCATATTTGTCGTGTTCTTTCTATGCTTACATGGAATTGAGCATGTGTAAAAAAACACATGCTCAGGTGAACTAGAATTGGAAAAATGACCATAGGCGTGAGGAAGAGTGTGGATGGGGCTGTGTGTCCCACCCTGGAATGGCTGGCCACAAATTCAGGGCGTGTCCCTCCTTCAGGCCCAGATTTACTGAGACTGGCCCTTGTGACCCTGAAATGGGACATAAGCATGAAAATGTATGGTTGGTTTTCTAGCTTGTGCACATTTGCAACACTAAAGTTTGGAGGTTCTATTTCCAGTGAAATAATGGAGTTGTTTCAAAGTTGTTTTCCTAAATAATTTTAATTAATACAGTTGAATAAATATTTCTGTTAATACAGAATTACCAATTAGTGCGGAACAATTCGATTCATAGACTATTTTTATAAATCTAAATCTTAGAAATCAGGAATTGGTCCTACAAAATACATCACCAGCCGCAATGAGGGATAAAGCGTACCTCTTTCATAAAATATTTAAATTAAAAAAACAGATTGTGTAATGTATATTTAATGGAGAGAAAAAGCAACAAATTACTTTCTAAAAAGAAGAAACGTTAAACACGTTAACAAAAGAAGTAACCTCGATTTTCAGTCAAAAAAAGCACCAAATTGTAGGCTATAAATTAAAGTCCAAACCACATTTTCATTGACGGTTTTGAAATTAGAAGCATATAATGTCTATTTTCCGAATTTTAATCTTTACGAGGATTAAGAGTTTTATGGAGCTTTTATTGTTTAAGATGACGCGCACACAATCGACCAGTTGGTGAAGCTTAAATCCGAAGCTAAGCTGTTGTTTAAGTTGCTTAAGACCTATATATTTATCTATATATACAAGCCATTCCAAGGCAGAAAGAATAGGACATGACCGTTTTTACGGCGTTTTTCCTTTAACCGCAGCCGCACAACACATCAGATGGAGCTACAGGTCACATCACCGTGTGGAGTTAACGGTGTGCTCGTGCTCGTGCTGACCGCCATCGGTGAGTCGCGTTTGCTTCGGTTTACTTGTTTAACAGTTAAACATCACAATTATATACGAAATGTTTATATATTTTACAATTTATAAAACAATTAAATCCGAAATTGAAGTACAATAGTTGTATAAATTANAAATTACAAGAATCAAGTCAAATTTCATTGTGAATTATGTATATAGCTTTAGCTCCATCTTCCCTACAGGTTTATTACTGATACGAAAATATATAGGGGGTGGAATCTGCAAAAGCCGTATCCGCCTGGATGGAAAGACAGTTGTGATCACAGGAGCCAACTCTGGAATTGGCAAAGAAACTGCCAAAGATATGGCTCGCAGAGGTACGGAACATGGCTGGACTGCATGTTTATATTTTAATTCCTGGTCATATTTGTGGATTCAGGAGCTCGGGTCGTGATGGCCTGCCGGAACCTGACTAGAGCTGAAAACGCAGCCGAGCAAATCAGGCGCTCCACGGGAAATGGCAATGTAGTCATCAGACACCTGAATCTGGCCTCGCTCTATTCTATACGAGAGTTTGCTAGGGAGTTTATAGCCACGGAGGAACGTCTGGACATACTCATAAACAACGCAGGCAAGAAAGGCCAAACCTCTTCAGCTTGGTGCAAAGTTTGTATTCATTTACATAACCCCTCATCAATATTCAACAGGTGTGATGATGTGCCCCAAATGGACCACAGAAGACCGTTTTGAGACCCATTTAGCTGTTAACCACCTGGGACATTTTCTACTCACTAACCTCTTACTAGGGATGCTAAAAAAATCATCCCCGAGCCGCATAGTGACCGTGTCCAGCGTTGCACACTTTGGCGGTAATTTAAGCTTTATAAAATCAAAAGTTGTTCCTAATCTATACTTTAATTTTCACAATTTTAAGTGAACTTGCATTCTGACGTTTCAGGAAAGATTGAATTTGATGATTTGTTTTTTGAGAAGAGGCCTTACAGTCCGTTTCACAGCTATAAGCAGAGCAAGCTGGCCAATGTGCTCTTCACCAGAGAACTTGCCAGAAGAATGAAAGGTGACGACTGATTTCCAAGAATTTACCTTGTTTCTACCATACATACCACTTTAATATTTCATTTTGCTCCACATAGGTACAGGAGTCACTTCATACTGTCTGCATCCAGGAATTGTTCGAACTGAATTGGTTCGCCATGTAACAACAAGGGTTCCATTGCTAGAAACCATGCTGGTTCTGCCTGGCATGCTTTTCCTGAAAAGCCCCTGGCAAGGAGCGCAGACCTCCATCTTCTGCGCTGTCACAGAGGGTCTTGAGAAGAAGTCCGGTGGCTACTTCAGGTAAACCTAACATGCTTTTTGGGACCAGTCCAAAAAATATTTTCAAGGTTGTGTTTTGTGCATGTGTGTGTGTTACAGTGACTGTGCTGAAAAAGATCCAGCTCCGGAGGCTAAAGATGATGTCATGGCAAGGAGGTTGTGGGAGGAAAGTGCTCGACTGGTCGGACTGGACAGGCGCTGAAAACGGAACTTCATCTTTTTCTTGCAGTCAGGCCTAAATTCAGTTTAGATTTGAAACTGAAAGATGTGACAGAAAACAGAAATAGTGTCCTGACAATGAGTTGCATGAGCTGTTGTTTATAACAATGAAGGTTGTGGGTTCAATTCTCAGGGAAAGCAGGACGTTGTGTAAATGGAATTCAATGCCAATTTCAATATGTGTCTGATAAATGCATTAATGGATATTGCTAA
>SOMO01000044.1:10232-21850 GCA_028128575.1 Paedocypris carbunculus | reverse complement strand
AATGTTTCTGCACAAGTGCTGTTATATGAAGGAATTTCAACAACAATGCTTGAATTGAACAAGTGAATAAATTACTTGATTTGTCTCTGACAAAAAGGAAACATTGTATGAAGGCGCTTTTGCACTTTTTTCATTGTAGTTAGTTATCCCCCAACCTATCCACCTACCTATAAATTGAACTGTTAGTTACACCTTCAGTGCTTCCTCTCTTCCTGGTCATCTGGCATTTTGATTTAATCTCACAACCTTAAAACTTGCACCTCGTGGCTCCCTGCGAACACTACAAAGAGAAAATCTTAAAAATTGTTCATGGATATTTTCATCATCACGTTTCCTTTTTTATTCTACAGTACTTAATTCAAGTTTTGTTCTCAAACAAAAATAATACAAACCATTCTCAACTGCTTAGTAGGGTTTCTCAGTTGGTTATAGGAGGGACAATAAGAACTGGAAACTTCGTGGAAAATCACAATTGTCTGCCGAAAATCACTGGCTTCTTGAAAGACGCCTTTTGTATTAATGGTAAAAATGAAAGAAAAAAAGCCAATTAGTGCTGCTGGGTGCCTGTAATCAAGAACAACAAATGAATCAAATTACCCACTCACCATTTATCTTTGTATAGGCATCTCTATTATCCAGCAAATGCAGGTTGTAGAGCTGGACAGAAGGCCGAATTTAGCTATATGCTGTAAAGCGATTCGACACCCGGAGGAGGCAAACCAGACGCTTTCTTTCACAAAGCATGTACACACACAAAACACAAACATGGGCAGAGAAACTGTGAAGTGATTTATCTTTTGTGCTCATAAATGAATGGGCAGCTTTTATGCTTTCAGTGTTTTTCTCCCTCGTTCTTTTAATGACCAGCATTAAAGTCCAGCTCCATTTATCGACCTTCGCTGAAACCTCAGTGTGCAAAACGACCTCCGTTAACAAGGATATAGGAAAAGACAGGCTTTTAGATAAAACTGAACCGTTAAAGGAGAAAGCGCTCTTACTCTCCACTGTGCACCATACACACACATTGCAGACAAGTATCAGATTTGTTTTTTTGGGTTGAAAAAGAAACGGTCTGTTGTAGCAGACACACAATCTTCAGTGACTGGCAGCATGTATATGGATGATTGCCACGGCATGGAAAACCTCCAAACGTCAATCATGTTCCTGCTGCGACTCGTGTGATTTAACATAACCATGAATGTGATCAGCACTACTGTGTGTTTAAAGAGGCGTTATGGCTCGCAAACTTGGTGTGATAGCGTAGTGAGTGTCACTTTAAGCAATGTTGAACCACTTGAGACCCAAGTTTGAAGTTCAACCTTGACTGGGTTTCTCCAGGGTTTCTGGATTCTTACCACAGTCCAAAAACATGCGCTTTGAAGAACTGGCTAATTTGTAAAGTTGCCTATAGGTGTGTCTCATTGTGTGTGTGCTCCACTCTGTGATTGGTCAACCAATCAAGAGTGTGTCCTGCCTTTAGACCCAGAGTTGATTGGCACGAGCTGCCCATGACTCAAAAATGAAAAAGCGATACATTCCAAAACGGTTGCTAGTGGCAATAATTGGAAAATGCACTTCATGGTACAAGTTATATTCATTTGTAATCTTGGTTAGAGCATATACAGTGTTCTAAACAAACAGGGTATAAAATGTTTCATGATTGTTGCATATTTGAATCCTACAGTTAAGTAACATCATATGACGTAGTGTTAGCACCAACTGAACATCTTGCACCTTAATCTGGGAATAAATTGAAAACTGTGTTTATGATAAACATTTTAACAGGCCAGATGTTTTGTTGTGCATTCCTTTTAAACCAAGCCTGTTTTACATACTTAATGTAACTACACGACAGCCATTCCAATTATATTTACTTATACTTAAGCAGACTCTAAGATTACAAGGTAAATGGGCCGAATGGAGTTCTTTGTGGTGGACATCATGTGCAAAGTAGACGGGAAGCAGATGCTGTGCTTATCACTCAAGCTTGATGCATGAGTTTAGCTGCAGGCATTTATATTTCCAAAGTGGAGTGCGCACGAGTGGCTTTCTTCCTCTTGCCTCGTTCAGAAGGCGCAAACAGAGAAGCAATTGAATATTTCATCCCCTGCCCCTCTCCGATGACACTCCGCGTCTGTCTTTGCCCACCACGAGTGTCATTCCATGTTACTCTTTCATTGTTGTGTGTCTCTACTCCCCCATTATTCATACATTTATGATCTTTCTCCACATTGCAAAGGCACCAGAGGTTAATGCACTCCATCTGCACACCATCATCAACAGAAGACCTCGTGAGATGTTTCTGTTTGGATCTCTACATCTTATAAAAGGTCTGTTGCTTTTCAGAGTCTGCATAACTTGATAGCTGAAGTTTGGCTTCTGGAGTGATTTTATACAGCACTTTTCAACTAATCCTTGTTGTTTAAGACAATCAGAGGGCCAAACTTGACTATTGTGAATTGCGTGGACCAGGATGTATATCCAAATGATATATTATTTATTTATTTATTATTATTTATATAATTATCTAAGTCTATCAGGCAAAACGTGAAAAAGGAAGATAAATGAATAATTAGCTCACCATTTACAGCTGAAAGTCGTTTCAGATTAATAATTATTCTGACATTAATCTACGGTCATAAATCCATTCCAATGGAAAAAACAACCACTAAATGCATCTGTTGGCCAAATGTAATACTTTTATGGACCGGATATCAGTCATAGGTTAGGCTTCACTGGTTTAACAAATAATGCGCAATTTAATAGGAACAATAAAAACTTTCGAATTATATATCACATTCACATTCATATGTGTATATGAAGTAAAGTAGTAGTAAAGATGGAGTGAAACCAGATCGAAGGAAATGTGATAGTAATGTAAAGACTTATTCGCAACGAGACTGATTTTTTCATGCTTTACGAGAGTTTTGTTTTTCCTGTCCTTTGGCTCACTGGACACAACCTTTCTTATGTTTCAGACACAATATGAACACCAGAACATCTGCCAAAGGAACATTGAACAAACTCATTCTAGTTTTGATGAGTAATGATAAGAATGATAAGGTAAAAATGATTACATATGATACGTATGTAAAATTATTGCATGTGTGGCTTTTGAGTGCATATGAATGCATGCATGTTTTTTGTACATGTGGATGCATGTGTGTGTGTGTGTGTGTGTGTGTGTGTTGAAATGAAGACAAAATGATGAGATGAGTTTTAATGAGCTATAGCTGAACCCCCTCGTGTCTAATCAGGGATCTGCTTCTGCAAGCAGAACTCACAATTAACCCCCATTATTGCAACAAACTTTTTGCTGTAATCAACTTATTGCAGGCACAAGTTCACGCACACACAAACACATATGTATATCTTAGTGGGGACCCAACATTGACTTACACAAAGCAACCAGTTCCCTCTCCCCTTGTCGTCAACACACACATAACACATAAGTGACAAAAGATGTTTCATATTGCTTGGAAATGTCCAATATTTGTTTATAACATTACATTTATTAACTCAATTTGGTAATTATTCCCAATTGGAATACTGTAGTAGAAAAATCAATAGCTATAATTATGATTTCAATAGATTTATCTGAATTTTGCATAATTATCAAATTCTAAATTTTATTTTAATTCTAGTTATATTTTAATTCTAGTAGCAAGTTATTATATAAACTTAAGATGAGAAACAATAAAAATGTTCTCTATATTTAAACCAGAAATGATCAATGTCTGAATTGCTCAGTTATTCAAAAAACAAACCTCTTGTTTACTACTGTTTTAATAGAACAAAGCTGAAAAAAGCTTAAATAGCTTAAGCAGCCTTAGTGACCCATAATTCTTAAACCTTTTAGGATCTAATGGAGCTTATATGATGCTGGCATACGTGTGCATATCTATTTCAATCCAGTGATAATATCTGTCATTCAAAGCTTGCTTGTGCTGTCTGTCAGAAATGAAGTGATTGCAGTCAACAAACAATATTTAAGAGGATTACGCCTCTCAATTTTTTCCGGCTGTCATCCTCATACGCACACAAACCTGGGTTTCATTTTCCAGCAGGAGAGATTTTCTTTCCAATATTTGCATCTCGCAATATAATCTTAAGCCAGACCATTTGAGATGCAAAATGCTCCGTCCATAAATTATGACTGAGATTTACATGCTTTCTGTGGTGATAACTTTTGTATTTTTTTTTCTACATTTCATTTTCTTTTGCGGAATTGCATTTTTATTAATTATTTGTTTATGAGCAATTTTTTATGAAACACCTAACAAACAGAATTTGTTTTGTCTTACATTTCCCATTTTAAAACAAAAAAATGTCAAAAAAGTGTCAAAGAATTTATTTTTTAAATAAAAAATATTTTTTATTCATTTATTATTATTACATTACGATATCCCTTATTTAATAAATGGAACATTTTCCATTTATAAATTGGAATTTAAAACTATTAAAAAATGTTCTAAAGTAACGCAAAATCCCCTCAAATGTGTTCTCTTAATGCAGCTTAAAATTAAATGCTTGTAATAGCCTGTTATTTTTTTTTAAATATAACACATTTGTAAATATTACACAGTCAAATGCAATGAAATATATGAAAATAGATTTTCATATTTAAAATATTTTATATTACAAATAAAAACCACAATGAAAAAGCCATTTGCAAATTTTGGCTGCAAAAAGATCCTAAACTGTTTTGGTCAAATGCATCTGACTTTAGTTTTTTTCTTTTTTTTGCGAACATTATTTTTTTATCCTTTATCCATCAACTATCTGCAGCAATTTTTCTTAAACGGGGGGCTGGAGCCAATTCCAGCAACTCTGGGCCTCAAGGTGGGCACAACTTGGATTGATGACCACTCAATCACAGAGCAGGACACACATTCACACTCTCACTCACACATCTAAAGATATTAACTTTCCTGAGCACATATTTTTGGACTGTGATGAAACCAGACACTTGCTATGAGGCAAAATCCGTTGTGCCAATTTAAACCGTCATATTAACCTTCAAACCTTACAAATCTTACTTTACTTTAGTTACTTAGGTAACTTTTTATGTCTTTTCCCAATGAATAGTTGTGTATGTGACACAGTTTTTGTAGGCTTTGAGTTAGTTATCACATTTTGTACATCAGCCATTGTCTCCGTTGTATGTTTGCGAAAGAAGTTAGTTGAAAGTTGCTGTAGCACGCCAAGACATCCCATAAAATTTTCATAGAGGTTCAATCATGCTGAAAGCCACAGTCATTTTGGCTTGTTTTTAATTACATTTTACCTATAAAAACTTTATGACAAAAAGCAGTATACAGAACAATAACTGTGACTCTTCGTATTTACCAGCTTGCAGAGGTCAAAGAAGTTATTTGCTCTTGGGTGAGTGAATATTTTATCCCATTTTGCCCTTTTGTCTTCAGAAGACATCACTGTTTAAACGATAAGACCTTCAGTTTGTTATCATCTCTATAGTTTGATTCAACTTGGTGATTTACATTATTTTCCTGTAGAGTTCTGTTACCCAGACAGTCAGATTAGACCCTTTCATAGTCTGGTCACTTCGACGTCAGTCAGAGACCTGACTATGGGATAACGGATGGCCTGCCATTCGCGTTCACTCTACAACCGGGCAATGAACGGTCAAGTTCAATGGCTGCATGAATTTGCATGCCACCTTTGGCCCGTACCAGCTAGTATAAATGGGCGGTGGCGTGCCACATGCGAATACCTTTTTGAGGATTGAAGCGTTTGGTCGTTTAATCTCTTCAACCAACTCGATAAGGCTCTTCGTTGGAACCGGCAGTACTCCTGGCTGGCTTCGACCTCCCGAAAAGACCCGGAAGCAGACGAAGCTCCCAGTTACGTCGATGAAAGTCTTATCTGAGAAGCTCCTAATCTTTTTTCTTTTACGAATCCAGTTTGTAGATGGCGGCTGCCGGCGGGCGGGCACGGTTGCGTTTCCTTGTGCAGGTGGGCGACGGGAAACGCGCGCCCGTGAGGAGCTCCGTTTGTAAACAAACAAAATGGCGGCGCCGCGTAGTGATCTCCGCGGATTCTCCACGGAAGATCGCCCCTTCCCCGGTCTCCCAGCAGGTTTCGGACAGCTTCGCTCCGCACCACGGCAGGTTGAGACGCAGGGGCTGAATCTAGAGGTATTTCCATCTCGATTTCTACGCATGCGTGAGCTCCAGCGGAGTCCTGATCGCGGGTGCACTACCGGATCCGCTCGGCGGTTAGCGGCCATCAGCCATCGGTGAACGCCGCACACTGAGGACGCTGGTGTGCTCTGAGGTAAGAGCTCATGCTTGTGTGTGGTTATGTTTTCTCGGTCCGCGCGCGTTAGGACTTAGTGAGCAGTCCGTTCACGTCACGTTTTAGCATTAGATCCTTGGGGTGCAGCTCAGCTATAACTGTTGGCCCTAATGTTGATCCCGAGATTTCAAAAGTAGCTGTTGAGAACGTTGCGCTTGTCAGTGTGCACACGATTTCTCCAGTGAAAGTTCTAGCTTCCCAAGTGCGGTGGGCTTAGTTCTCCAGCTGTAAGTATCTGCCACTATGGTGGACAGAACTGATACTGGTGGGACCGTAGTTAGCCGGCCGGGGTGAGTAGAGTATGTCCAGCTCCCACCCACTTACCGGTCAGACCGCCACCACACTTCACGCTGTGACCTTATATTCTTACAGGCAAGCTGTCGAAGGAGGGGTAAAGGAAGCGCGCCCCAGCTAGGTTAGCTGGTGAGGCCCGATGTNAATTAATACAGAATAAAATCACAACTTTACATTTTCCTCAAATTATTCTATACTAATGAAAACTATAAGAAAAATATTACCATGGTGGTCCCTTTTTAGAAGCTTTAGGGCCTCGTCCGGTGACGTGATTACTACAGTAAGAAATTCAGTTAT
Organism: Paedocypris carbunculus; assembly: GCA_028128575.1. Classification (NCBI taxonomy): domain Eukaryota; kingdom Metazoa; phylum Chordata; class Actinopteri; order Cypriniformes; genus Paedocypris; species Paedocypris carbunculus. The sequence continues at coordinate 14,941 of SOMO01000044.1, read as the reverse complement.
TTGACATGAGTCAACAGTCGATTAACATATATCGATTAACATATATCCCATAATACTTGGCTTACTTGATCATGTGATTGGCATAAGACCGTGAGCAGCACGTGCTGTATGAGCAGAGTGAGCAATGAACGTATGTATAATAGTGATTTGCAAAGTCGGGGACGTCAAAAGTGCACTCCACACACTTCTGTCTTCCCAACAGAGCCCTTCAAAGAAAAAAAAAAAACACAAACAGCTTAAACGTTGTTTAAGGTATTTTTTAGTTTTGTTGTTTGAATTTTGGCACACCAAGCACGATGTTAATTGCAATAAACAATTCATACAACTTTTTTGAAATGTTCTCCTGAATATTCTTCAGAAAAACATTCGTAAATCAGATTTAAAGCTTTTTACACATTTACACATAAAACCACAGTGTGCTTCGAATGCAGTACCTTCTCTCCTGAAATTTTGCCAGGATGTTAAACATCTTGCTGGCGGGTTTCTTCTCCTGCTCATGTTGCTGTGATGGCTGGTCCCCATTATCTGTTAATGTTTGACTGCTTTTCTGAGAGGACGCTTTCGGAGACAACTGACGTTTTTTCTGTCCAATATATGCACGGATGGTCACCTAGTAAGAATGTGATATGACCTTTATACGCATGTAATGTACTTCATACCATGTATTTAAACCATAAACAAGTCGTCATGGCTTTTAAAACAAGCATATTAATGTAACGCATAAGTGTGTGTGTTTGCGTCTTACTTTTGCTCCCGTTTGAAGCCACAGGAACTGAAGACGACATTTATTACAGTGATGTACGGTCGAGTTCTGCAGAGACAAAAAATAACATTTGATTGGCATTGTACAGCTCGAATTGTCAATAGTCAACATTGAAATATAGTTAACAGGAATAGTCTATAGGGAATAGTTTCCCCAAAAATAACAATTTTATATATTTTTTGGACTTTTTGGAAAATACACGTTCCCCCAAGACTAATGCTGGCAATAAGATCAAAGAACTCAAAAAGATAAACTTGACTGAGTCACCTGATGGCGTCTGTAGTGATGCTGATAACTGGAAGAATGTGCAAAAACTTTAAGGCAGTATGGGCACAGGAGGTGACGAGTGTCATTATGCCAAACGACAAAGTGGTCATATAACTCAGAGTAGAAGGAGGACCGGTATTCACACACCTGAAAAAGATAACAAGTTTATTATAGATATAGATCATGCATAATACTGTTAAAAAACGTGATACTGTTTGTACATTTTCCCATATTAGACATGAATTACTACAATAAATGGGAACAGCTTATATTTGTTATTTGAGTTTTCCACGTCATAAGTGTGTGTTCTGCCATTCTAAAAACCAGAGAATAAGGACTCACCTGGCACACATACGGCATCTCTCCAGCTTTGTGAATAACCTTCATGTGCAGCAGGAACGCCGTCTCACTCACAAAGGACAACTCACATATTTTGCACTTGGCTGCAGAGCAAGCATAAACACATTTAAGACCAAAGAACGAACGCTTGTAAAATCTAACTAACAAATGTGCAGAAAAGTCAAGTAGAGTGACTTTTCAGTAGAAATGAGTAGAAAATCAAACTGCAAATGTGTTTTTTTTATGTAACAAATTCAAGTTCAAATAATGTAACAAATTTGAACTGTACAAATACATTTNAAATGTGGCTTTACATTACGTATTTCACATACACATACTTCCCTATGTTCACTATTTAACCCCAATAAATTGTTGGGCTTTTACTATATTGCAGACTTTTAACTTGGATTGTGTAACATGAAAAAATTCCCGGTTATCACAGAATTATTCTCCATGAACAGTGAAATTCTTGACTCGCATTTTTCTCACAATCTGAGTGTTATAATTGTGTAAGAGGATGATTTTGGTACAATTTTAATATATCATGACATGGGGGAACCTTCTCTACTTTCACCCATCAATTGCATAATTTACTACTGTAAAACACTTCAAAGTGCAAAGAAATTGTATATATAAAGTAGCTCTTACCAGACGATTCAACTTCGGAATGTGCACTCTCCAAATGGCACTGAAGTCGAAACGGTGTGGGAAAGGAGCAGAAACAATGAGGACAAGACATTTTATCTTTTTTGTTATCCTGTTCCAATCCAACATGCAGCTTGATATGATTCATGAGTCTGGAAGAACACACAACACAACTGTAGACATCTAGTATATCAGTTGGAGCAAACAAGAAACTCATGCCGTTCTTCTTCTTACCCAATATTATTTTTCAGTCTCTTTTTACATGTGAGGCATTTGAATGATTTTTCTTCATTTATGCTGTCAGTAGGGACATAAGATCTATTTCCCTCAAACTTGCCATAGTAGAAATCATCCACCAGCATGACGAGCTTCTTCTCTTCCTCTGCTCTTGGAGGTGCAGTGTCTTTTATCAAGTCAGACTCCCCCGAGACATTTTTGGCTGCGTTGAAGGAAGACGGTTCTGTGGTTGTTTTGCCAGCACCAAGTTCAATGCTGCTCGATTCAAGTGCCTGGGTCAATTGTGGACTGCAGACCTTCAAGGAATTTTGAGAACAGGGATAGTCTCAAGTCAAGAGTAAGAAACGCATATTAATGTGGAGCAAACTTACAGACATATGGCTACATAAAGCCTCGGTTGTTTTAAAATGAGCTCGACATCGAACACACATGTGAGTTATTGGTGATGTTGGCAATGAAGGTGCAGTGTGGATTGCTAGAAAAAGACAGAAAAAAGTTGAAAACACCTACGGTATATGAGAACAAAGACTCAGCATAAAGTGGAAAAACTCACTTTGAAAAACAGTCTGTGGTGAGAAAGGGACTGAAGGAGAAGCTACAGAAGGCCGAATGGTGGAGTTCTGATTGCTCATGACGAGAAATGTCTTCTCACCAGGAAGATTCACTGATTTCACAATATCCATTATGTTTTGAATATCCAACGGTTTATTTCTGGACGTGACAGTGACTGTAATTGGAAAGAAAATGTGTTAACACGTTACAAAAACTGCCTGTGAAGAGCTTTGAATATTGACTAGAGAAATTAATAACACATTTGTTGTCTTAAGATGTAAAGATAACGATTCTTAACAGAACAGAAAACAAAAATATTCCATTCAACTCATGCATTTAGCCGAAGTATTGTACAGAAGAAAAGCTTTATCCAAAGCAAATTGCATCAAATTCTGACAATGAACCGTTGACAGCATTCAGCTGAGCTACAGGAAAGCTTTACAAACTTAATCTGATGCGAGTTAACACAATTTGACAAAAAAATGTTAAATTATGTTAATAAAGATTAAATGAAATGTATTCAATCCAGGACTTACTAATTTTAGTGGTAGTCTGTGATGAGGAGGGAGAAATGACTGAAGGCACAGGCAGCGCAGTGGCTACAGACGATGCGATTGGTGCGGTGGTTTTTATGGTAACAGTAGCAGGAATTTGCACTTGTCCAAATGTACTGGGAGTTTTGATCCTGTTTGCCAAAGGAGCTGTAATCTTTACCTGAGCTGGCTGGGTTATATATTGGGTGGCTCCAATCACTGGTTTAAAGGTTTGTGTTTTGGGTGCTAAAAACATGAGAAATGCACTTAATTTGAGTTTATTGATGAGCAAAAAGGGCAATATAAATTAATTAAATAAGCTATATAAACTTTAAAAAGCTAGAGACATACCTTGAAGTAAAGTTAATGGCCGAACAGCGTGACCTTGCTGGACATTCAGCAGCAAACTATGGCTAGGTTGGATGTTCTGTACAGGAAGACGCTGAACAACAACAACAACAACAACAACAAAACACACACACACACACACACACACAAATGCTCTTTAAGCAAAAGGAATATTTAACAAGTCTTATAGTTGACTCAATGGCATAATTGACTTTCTACTATAGCACACATGTCAGAAGGATAAAAATCACCTGAGTGGTAAAGAAAATCTGCGGACTGTGGGCAGTACTGGCGATAGATGTGCCAGGAAGAAGAACCTGGGGAAATGTCACAGTGCCCAGTCCTTTGGCTCCTGCTTGTGTCAAGATAAGCGGCTGCCCTTGGATAGCTTTTGAAACATCTGTGGTCACAGTGGCAGGATGCTGAGCCACTAAAACATGTAAAATTTATAAATACACAGAAAAAGCTAAGGTGTTTAGCATAAAGATATTATTAATGCCAAAGTTGACTACAAGAACTCACATGGTTTTGCTACAGGAGTTAAATTTGGGATCACCACCGCCTGAGGTTCAACTGCTGTTNGCGGCTGCCCTTGGATAGCTTTTGAAACATCTGTGGTCACAGTGGCAGGATGCTGAGCCACTAAAACATGTAAAATTTATAAATACACAGAAAAAGCTAAGGTGTTTAGCATAAAGATATTATTAATGCCAAAGTTGACTACAAGAACTCACATGGTTTTGCTACAGGAGTTAAATTTGGGATCACCACCGCCTGAGGTTCAACTGCTGTTACCGGTGTGGACGAAGCTATAAAGCAAAGACAAATATGAGTTGTATTCTAATGTGAAAAGATTGTTAAGCCTCTTTAGAAAGCAAAACTTAAACTGAAGCATGTAGGTCTCAAGAATGTTAAAAAAAAGGCAACACCAGAAGAACTGCAATCCGTGGCTTCTGTAGAATCATCTTGTTGCCATGGCTCCAGCTCTTCCTCCTCACATTCCATGAACAAGTCTGAATCCATGA
>SOMO01000043.1:887328-897629 GCA_028128575.1 Paedocypris carbunculus | reverse complement strand
CATGACATCCTGTTCATCTTCCCCGGCCGCGCTGTATTACATTTAGGGCGGCACGGTGGCGCAGTGGGTAGCGCTGTCGCCTCACAGCAAGAAGGTTCTGATTGTGACTCGTGGTGTGAGTTCGAGGCCGGTCGGGGCCTTTCTGTGTGGANCCGATTGTGACTCGTGGTGTGAGTTCGAGGCCGGTCGGGGCCTTTCTGTGTGGAGTTTGCATGTTCTCCCCGTGCTTGCGTGGGTTTCCTCCGGGTGCTCCGGTTTCCCCCACAACGAGAAAAACATGCGTTTCAGGTTAATCTGGCCGTGTGGTAGTGAGCATGTGTGGTGTGTGTGCCCGAGTGAAGTGGACGCTGGCGCAGATTGGTTGCCGCTATTTCACCGGGCCATTGGTATGTGTGTGAATGATGTGTTTCTGTAAAGGTGACCTTGAGTGCTTTGAAAGGCGCCAATAAATAAAAAATGTAATGCATTATTATTATTATTATTAAGTGATGAATGGAGAGAGGGAGGGCTGATGAATGGACGGAGAGATGGATGGAGGGATGAATGGAGGGAGTGATAGAGTGATGAATGGAGGGAGGGATGGATGGATGGAGAGAGGGATGGATGGAGAGAGGGATGATGGATGGATGGAGGGATGAATGGAGGGAGTGATAGAGTGATGAATGGAGGGAGGGATGGATGGATGGAGGGAGGAATGATAGATGGATGGAGGGATGGATTTAGGGCGGCACGGTGGCGCAGTGGGCAGCGCTGTCGCCTCACAGCAAGAAGGTTCCGATTGTGACTCGTGGTGTGAGTTCGAGGCCGGTCGGGGCCTTTCTGTGTGGAGTTTGCATGTTCTCCCCGTGCTTGCGTGGGTTTCCTCCGGGTGCTCCGGTTTCCCCCACAACGAGAAAAACATGCGTTTCAGGTTAATCTGGCCGTGTGGTAGTGAGCATGTGTGGTGTGTGTGCCCGAGTGAAGTGGACGCTGGCGCAGATTGGTTGCCGCTATTTCACCGGGCCATTGGTATGTGTGTGAATGATGTGTTTCTGTAANGTGGTACTATGGTCACTGACTGGTGAAAACTCTTGGTTGGCGAACTACATTTTTCTCGTCAAGTGGGCAGTTGTGGTTTGGGAATTACACTTTGTGGTCCAAGAGGTTTCTGACTCAAATCCCACCTCGGCTGGTCCTACAACAGAATGTCCTTGGGCAAGACACTGACCTCCTCACGACCCCTCTGAGGCTGCCCACTGCTCCGGGTTTGTGTGCTGATTATTATAGAGATTTATTTCTCCACTGAGAGATTAATACTTTTTAAAATTATTATTGTTATTATTTAGCACAAACCATCAGTTCACTCAATTTAGTAAAGTCAGCAGCCCAGTCAGCGCTTTCTGATTTGAACAGTAGCTGAATGTTAAACTCCAACCTTAACTCGGGTGTTAATCTGATGCCATGTTGAGGTTGGTAGTTGCCGTTTACAGATTGATTGGTTTCTACTCAAGCTCTGCAGTTTGATGAGTTTTCAATTTTTGATACCAGTCAGCACTCATGTGGCATTACAAATTGGCTAAAGACTGCCCACTGCTCCGGGTTGGTTTGTGTTCACTTCACTCTGTGTGTGTAACGTCATTGGATGATTAAATGCAGAACTTAATTTCGATACAGCCCCTAGTGGTCATACTGTCAATCTCACTCACTTTTTTACAAGCTGATTCAAACTACAGCCTAAGCTAGAGCCAGAAGTGAAAAGAATGGCTACCAAACAACGATTCATGACTAAAATCCCGATACAATTCTGTAACAGCGAGTGTTTTAATTTCGTCTTCATTTCGCAGAGACTTGTAATCTCAGAGTTCATTTCTCCGACTTCGTTGTTGCAAGCACAAATAGTTAGCATTTTTCATGTACTGTACTTAATCTCTACATATTAATACCATCACAAATATGATTTACTAATCCGGAGGACCAATATTGTGCGTGCAAGACAAATATGTTTTAACCACTCTATGAGCCAGCCTAAGCTTAACCCCTCAAACCTTTTTTTTTGAATGGACCATTATTTTTATTTTTTTAAGCACATTTATATTTACTAAGTAAAACTGTTGGGAAAAAATGCTGAGTCAATATTCCTTATCTGGTTTTGACCAAACCTGTGTAGTTTCACCTTACGTTCACTTTTATTTTACTGAAAAATATTAGAGCAAGCTCCTTGCTCATTCACGAGAAACAGATTTGCTATTAAACCCTGAATGAGGAACCTAGAAGGTCAAGTCCAAGGTCTTCAGCCCAAAACATGCTTCAGGTTGTCTATAAAAACCCAACTAATCTAGTCACTGTAAGCTCCAATGGCTGATTTTTGAGATCTATCAAGAGAAGCTGCCAAGCATGAGGGTAACCAGCCAACTCCAACGCTTATCTGATTAAAAAAATCAGTCTGAAAGAAACCACATTTCCACTCTGGAGAGCCACTGATCCGTTTGTGCTAAAGCAAATCCAAGGCATCTGAGTGATCAGACATGAAGGGTTTGAATAAAGCAGTCAATGGAGCTCGATGTTGGCAGGACTTCTTTAAGTGGTCAGATGGCCACCGCCTGGTTCCCGACAAAGGAACGAGGAGATGTGCTAAAGTGGTGGGGTTGAAACGGGGGATTAGTGGTGCCTCACTTTCCTTCTCCAACACACCGCCATCCGAAGGCGGTGCATGAGTGACGCGCTGCGAGAAGCCTTGTCAGTAGAGACGAATTAATAGTTAATCAGGTTCTTTCTAGCTTGCTTTGTGCACAAACAGAAAGATTTGGAGTCAACCACACACTCTGTTGAGATATCTTTGTGACACTAGATTTGTTTATATTACCATGTAATGTAGAACTTGCGTTTTGCTTTTTTGAGTTTTTTTTTTCTCCATTTAATTTTTCATCATTTTCACTTTTTTTCCCCCGCTGTCAAACAAACAAAAGAGGCAGGGGAGGTGGGGGAGGTGAAGTGCAGTGCGCCCATCATCTGGAGAGGGGCTGAAAGGCTCTGTGGGTGGCTAGACGAGACACTCTGGGTCCCGGAGGGGAGCTGGATGGAGATCTTGGGGTGCAGTTAGAACACAGTCTAGTGGACTGGACACAAACACTAAATTTTTAACCTGTCCAGAATAATGATGTATGGAACAGTGAACTCCGATGTGTCATGAAAAATTCACTCGGAGAGTAAAGGGACGGTGAAAAGGTGGGTCGGTGCTTTTGAACTGGGGTCAGATAAATAGACATGGAATAGGACATTGTTCTTTCAAGTTATTGGAGAAGATTCAAGTCAGACAAGTCATTTTCACTGGTTTGAGCTCTTTAGGTTGGAACACTGGTAAACATTGAGATGTTTATTGCTTTTACGCAAATATTTGATCCATCAAAATTTTATCATGAGATGATAAAAGCACAAAATATTTTTTGCGACAATTTGTGGCACAGAAAGCCGACCAGTGATGTTCTTACTTTTGTTCGTGATTCTTTAGATTCTGAAGTTCTGTAACCGCGACTTTGTGGCACATTCTGGCTAATCTGAAAACCTTATAAAATGCTTTATATGTTTTATATCAAATTTTCAAAGTATAATTGTGCGTACAAGTCTTGCTGTGGACAGAATAAGATATGAAAGAGCAGAGACTTGACTTTTGTTGTTGCTGACTAATGTCGGTCACAATCATGTGAAGTTTTTTGTTAAAAGCGACTGGATTTCCCTAACACATGCTTCTGCCATCTTTGGTCTTTGTAACGCAAATGTGGACGATTAATTTTTAATCTCTGTAGGAGATGTTATGACCCTGACACTTTTGTCTCAGCCTCTTGTTGTACAGTAAAGAGCAAAGTGTTAGATGGGTTCATGGATTATTGATGGGCGGAAGGCGGGGGACCAGATGGCTGCATGTGGTGTTCTGCCGGGGAGAAAAGACGCCTCTGATCGCCCGCGTTTGAATGCCGTGTTTTGGGGTGAACTAATCCCACAAAGCCTGCTTTTCCATTGTGAATGCTACTCACCAGAACTGGCTAACATCTTGTCTGTGATGGAAAACTGATCTCTGGTGAAAGTGTAAAATGGCCTGGGATTAAAATGAGTCCTTAAGATGTTTTTTTTTTTTTTTTTTAATGTAAAGCCATAGTTTAATTTTGAATTAAATATATTAATTGTATNTAATCACACATTGGAGAACTTTAGTGATTTCAGCAGTTAATATATAGAAAAAGTGCATAAAAAGTACATGACATACAAAACAATATGTTTAGATATGCTGTACACATGAATATTCAAGGGGTCTGATTACAGATATTTGGACACATAGTTTCACATTTACCAGTAATAAATCAAGCAATTTGACAATTTTACAAAAATCTACATGTTATTTATTAAAAGTGCATAAAACTATTTGCCAAATGACTGTACAGTAAATGTGTTTTTCATCTTACGACCCTGAGTAAGGTGGCCAGATGTAAATGGTACATCTGGGTACGGTAGACATGAGCAATCCACTTTTGTGTCTTGTCTGTATATTTTATGGGCCTTGAAGATACTTGGATCACTACCTGCTCTTTTCCAGAAGAAAACCTGACGTGTTTCCTCTTGGGCTGCGTAACACCCAATTAAACTCGACTTTGCCCCCGACCTTGAGTCGCAGACCCTTGCCAACACGGGCAAAATAGTTACGCAAAGCAAAATTCACATGCTCGCTCATCCTCAAAGAAGAAATATCTGTGAAAGGGTCGCTTCAGGTTGACAGCAAGCATACGTCATGTAAGAAACGAACCCACGTGGCTCACCTATTGTGCACGGCAGCAGGCTTTCTTTTTGAAGTAAAAGATGGAGTGGCTGTGAAGGGATAAATTGTTGCCAATTACAGGGATGTTTCACAAAATAGCCTTTACTCTTCTGTTTGCGTGATACATCCATTAAGGAGGTAAGGGCAAGAGGCTCAATCCTAATGACTGGCTTGTCTGTGTTGGCCTTATAAGTGCTTTTTTTGCTCTACACTGGTGTTCTAATGCATCAGCGTTTTAAAAGGAAGATGCTAATGTAGACTTCAATGCCTAATGGAGACTACTCTGTCCTCGAGTGCCGAACTGCTGTGTAATCACAGTAACGCTCCCATACACACTCTTGCACAGATTAGTCATGAGTTTTTCAAATCATTCAGTCACTTTCTTGGAACATCTAGTGATTTAATAATTCTTAACCCAATGGCCTGCAATGTAAATCTGCTTTATGTTATTTTGGTCCTGATGGGATGTTTTGTAGAGCAGTGGTACCAAACCAGTGAGAAAACTGATGCCAGGCACTAAAAGTTCTGATGGATATTTTTTTGTGGATTTTTTTTGTCATGTGATATGACGCTTGACATGTTGTTTTTCTCAATCATGTCACGTGTGTTCCAAAAAACAAACGTCGTTTGAAAGTTTTTTCGTATTGGGTAGAAAAGACAAGTATGTTGTGCGTAATATCCGCCGACCTGCTCTCCAATGAGGCAATGATGCCTTCCAACCTGCTTGGAGACCAGGCCATCTGTGTGGAGACCAACGCATTAAAAATGTGACAATGTTGGCGTGATGTTACAAGGACATTGGTCTGGCATTGGTCTCATTGCTTGTATCGTTTATTTAGCTGGATTTTTGTTGCAGTTTCACCACCTTTTAGAAACACCAAGAGCTTTTTGACAGGAACAATTCACAGCTAAACTTGAAACTTGAAGGATGAAGGATCTTCGATCTTAAAAATGGCCTTACTTTTGACAGAGTTTTGAAAAAGTTACTCGGAAAGTAAAGTAAACCCGGAGCAGTGGGCCCAATCAAGCCTTGCTCAAGGACACTTCAGTTGTGGAATCAACCTATTTCTACAAATTTCAGTTTTGGCATGTGTCAAAAAGTTTCAGTATATGGCGGCTGAGTTGGGGTGGTCTAACAGAGAGTTTTACTGCATTTGTCTGTCCTTTCACCTAGAATCTTTGACTTTTCACATTTTGGCTCGGACAATCAAAGAACTCCACCAACGTAAAGTCGCAGGTCAAGGAGGAGTATTACAAGGCTGCAAGCCAACTTTTTTCATCATAATTGCGTTTTTTCATCATAAATGTATAATTGAATAATTGCATCACAAGCGTTTTTGTCCCCAAATCTACAGATGTTTTTTTTACAATTTTATTTAATAAAACCAAGGAAATCCATACACTACAGACGCTATTGTCTCTACGGACAATAATGACCATTCAAACTTGAAATACTGTATGCAACAATTTGCTCATTTATAATAGATGAGACTGTCACAAACTAACAAATGTCCTTTAGGAAAATGTAAACATTCCCTTAGAAAAACAGGCTTTAGCCTCCTTAAACCCAACACTGAGGCAAACGGAAGCTTACAAAAACCAGTTTGCATTGAAATTTGACGGTTAATGTTGCTCAAACAACTAAACATTGTCTGGAAAGAGATCGCAGGAGCTTGAAACCAAACATGGACCATGCCATCTTTCCCAGTTGTGTCCTTTAAGGACCAACTCCCTCGAGCATGGACCAATGAGAAGTTTGCAGGTGTCTCTGAGCACCGATAGCATACCTCCAACAAAACAACACAGAGAAACAGTGGCAATGAATAATTGTGAATGATTAAGTGAATGTACCATTTCTTGATTTCAACAAATTTTGCTTTAACATCTAAAATATATCAAACATTTAATTTTCATAAGCTTTTTATGTATTCTTCCAGATTATTCTGGAAGTTTATTCAGACTGGGGGACACTGTTTGTAGAATGTTTGGATTGTCAGTGACCATTAATTACAAAATAACCAATTACATGAAGTTCCATCTCTGTTATGGTCCATCATCAATCTAGTTTTTGCTCTATAAAAAGGGAAGTTTAAACCACATTGCTTTTACTAGCTCCTACCACAGTAACAGGTTTTACTTTGCTAAGCAGCAGAGCAATAACACTGAAAGAAAAACTGCCTGGGGTTTGTGTTGGTAGGGCTGTTGAAGCCATGACCCGTGTTATGTGAAGGGGCCGGACCCCCCCGGAAACATCCCCTCCTCTGACATTTGCCGTTCCTGCTGGGGTGAGAGATAAAGCGCTCATGTACTATTATGACTGTATTGTAGAGTGAGAGTGATTTTTATGGTAATCGCACTCTCCTGGAGGGTGTCCGTGTGTCGGCTCTCACTTCTGCTTGATTTAAGTGGAGCACATCCAGTGGATTTCCAGCCCGCCGCTTGTTATCCCTCTCCGCCAGCCGTATCTCGCAGCCCAGGTGTTTGTTCAAGCACAACACACCGCTTTGTGAGTTTCTTCATTTGCACACTTTCGCTCTTCTCTCTTGTGAGTGGTTGGCTCGCAGGGTCTCGAAGTTTTGAAGCTCTCGTTTGATGTGATGCCTCAGAAAGGCTGTTTGACACAGAAACCGGGCTTTCTAGTTAACTTATGTAAGGTATCTCGACTCCTTTAACACACTACTGTACGTACTCTGAGTGTGTGTGTCGGATAATCCACGGCTGGCTCGGGGTGAGCAGGGTGTCAGGCTGGACTGAAGTGGGTGAGATTGAGCTTTTCTACGTGTCCAAAGTTTAGCGACTCCATCGGGGCAGGTGTAGCTAGATGTTGGCATCAGATGGCGGGTTGAAGCTGTGTGAGCACAGGCTGTGGTCGGAGAGTAGGTAGAACGCCTCTGATGAGGGATTTGGAACCTCATTTTCAGCCTACACGAGCCGCCGTTTCACTTTGAAGTGTCTCTGAGTCTGCTAAACCTTGCTGAAAGGGTTCAAAGATGCGTGAGACAGAAGCAAGCAGCGGGGATTCTCTCACATGTGGTCACGGACGGAAAATGGAGGGATGAAAGTGGGAAAGCGACGATTGTTAAGAGAGAAGAACAAAAGGAAATGGGCAACACTTCCGAATGCAGAAATTACGTCAGACGGGGTTTTATTGTTACGTTTGGATGTTCAGCTTTTCAGCGGGTGAACAACATCATACCAACTCTTGATGGCCTACATGGGCATTTTTCAGAAGATAATCTGGAATATAATGGGTATCATTATCAAACTACCAATTTCTTTTATGTTTTTTCTCACGTATAAAGCACATTTCATTCCGAATTATAAAGTAAATTGGGCCGTATCAAAATTGTACTTTACCCATCTAGTGAAGTGAACACCCGGAGCAGTGGGCAGCCTTAAGCCATGGCGTCCGGGGGCATGTGAGGGTCAGTGTCTTGCATAAAGACAGTTGTAGACCCCACCAGACTTGGATTTGAGCCTTCAATGCAACCTCAACCAATCACAGCAGCTCTGGGCTTAATGGCGGGAAACAAACTCTGGATTGGTGGCTTGCTTTTATTTAAAAGGTCAAACTTGTGGCATTGAAATAATTTATAAAGCGTCATTGGGGCTGTTTGCGTTTGGTCTCATCTCAAGAGCCTCGAGATGGGATGTTTCGGAAGTGATGTCACCTTTCAAGTGCAAATCCTGTTAAAGTGGTTGGAGATAAATTGGGTAAGAAAAAAATGCATGATATCAAATTCATGAGCTTAAGCAGAAAATATACCCTGAGATTGAGGAGCTAACAAAAAATCACAAAGAATGCGCTGGAGGGAAGATGGAGACGGAGTAGCTTTGCATATTTTGTAACCATTTCCACACAGCCCAGATGAATGTTGTCTATTTTATATCATGCCGGCGTTCTCCAGTGACTGGGTGCAGCTCGGTATATGAAGCAGGTCATTTTTCATCCCAATGGCCTTTCTGGGCACGTGTGGGTCTGCTCGGATGCTCAGGCACATTGACTTCCAGTGAGATGGTGGTGGGGGGATCCAGTAAGCAATCGTTTAACATTGATGCATCAGTGGAGAATAAGTAATGAACGAAATTGAGCTTAAAGACAAACGGATTGGTCATTGGTCTTGGCGTCTCTCTCTCTCTCTCTCTCTCTCTCTCTCTCTCTCTCTCTCTCTCTATATCTCTATCTCTATCTCTATTTCTATCTCTCTTTCTCTCTCGCTCGCTATTTTTCTCTCCCACAATCTCTTCTTTTAGTCTATCTGTCACTCTTTGGTCTGACAGCCATATGTCAGTCACTCTTCCTCTCTCTGTTTGTCTTCTTCTTCTCCGTCTGTCTGCTTGTGTCTTTTTCTGTCTCCTTCTCTGTCTGTCTGCTTGTATCTATTTTACTGTCTGTCACCTTTTTGTGTTTTTGTCTATATATCTCTTCTTATTTTTTTCACTTGTTTAATATTTCTTTTTAAATATCTTCTTTTTTTGGTTCTTTATTTCTTTCTTTCTTTCTTTCTTTCTTTCTAATTAACAGATACCATAGTGGGACATAATGGCTGATTTAATTTTTTAAAAGTTACCGCAGTAATCTTGTAATCTATTTAAAGGTGAGATGGATGGACGAACGGACAGATGAACGGATGGATGGATGGATGGATGGACGGACGGACGGACGGACGAACGGATGGATGGATAGATAGATGAATATATAAATGAATATAATGGGGTAAATAGAGTAAATGGAAGAATTGAAATTGGGATTTTATTGAAATGATTTTTAAAATACTGCAACTATGGAGATGAAGTAATGAAGTGAGTTGTGTGTAAAAGGGGGATTGTCCTGACGACTGGACATTTTCTATCTGGGCCTGTTTTTTTACTTCGGTGGCAGTCGGCAGGATGGCCTGTGAGCCGGCGGTTACTTAATGCACTGCCATTTTACCCCATTACAAACCACTGTTTGCTCACGACTTCCTGTCGGCCGGTTCCGTTCTTTTATTGCGGAGCCCATGCGCCTGCCTGGATCTTCACAGAACCCTTCTCTGCTAAAAGCTTTCTGCTGTTAAATATGATGTCCACAATATCAATTTTCTGTTCAATTTATTTTCTTGTCTCAAACTTTGGTGCGCGTGTGGGAATTCTGGCTTTTCTTCGGTCTTGCCAAACCTGGTGATTGGAGCAGCTCTGGTGGGGTTAATCTCAGCCGACATCCCCGCAGAAAAGATATTAGGACTGGTGTGGTCATGTCCAGCTCCCAGATTGCTTTTATAGTGATCTAATCACCAACCCTGAGCGCTCTGTCTCACTCCTCATTTCCTGTCTCGCTGCTGGGCTCGGACGGTCGCTCTGTCTTTCCTCTCTCGCCTTCCTGCTGCTCTGCTCGCTTTTAAATGCTGCTAATACCTTTCCAAATGAACTCACATACATTCATAGACACTCAGACAAGTACAGCTGTTCCTCCAGCTGCTGACACACACACACACACACACACACACACACACACACACACACACACACACACACA
>SOMO01000043.1:865189-875369 GCA_028128575.1 Paedocypris carbunculus | reverse complement strand
CTTCAAAGAAACTTCTTGAAGTTCGTCATGCTTTTTTGTCTAGTCATGCCTGATTGCCTGAACGTTTTTATAAGACTCATACATTTATACAATTTTTCATCAGTACATTTTTTTCCAATTGTTTTTTACGTTTTAATTCAAAGGGGAATCGTATTGCAGTGTTACATTTTCAAAAACTTTAACTTTCCTAAGGAATCAAGCCAATAGTGGAGTTTTGTAACAATCTTGTTTGACAAATCAATCTATTTTTTTTTTTTTTTCAATGTTCTTATTGGTCTAATTGTAGTTATAATATCATATAATGATTTTTTTTACATTATTTTCGTAGGTACATATTTTTACGTAAATATGTTTTTGCGGATTTGTAAACAATCCCTATAGTCAACAATCATGAGTCAAGCTGCATTCATAAATAATGTGATGTAAGTTTCAATGTAGTGTAGTATCAGGCACTTTCATGTAAAGTCTTCAAAGGTCGGAGAGTTGGCAGAGTCAGGTAGCGAGAACTAATGCAGCGTAATGGAAGCGTGTTTTAAGCAAGGTTCTGCTGAGATCAGCGGGAGAGCGAATGCTCGAGATCCTTCTTCTCGTCACTCCTTTCAGAGAAACAGGTTGGAAGTAAGCAATCCATTTCTCTTTCATATGCTTTTTTTCTCCACTTTAGAGCTCTTTTCAGCTAACCTAAACGTCCTCTCCGTTCTTCTGCGTTTCAGTACGTTCACCTCTGTGAGGGAAATTGATTTGAGGCGTAGAGGAGAGCTGAATTGTTTTGCCAGCTGTAGTTAGAATCTTTTCTTTGGTCTTTTCTTGTGAGAAATCCGAGGTGTTACATCTCCTACGTTCGCGGTGAGCCGTGCCACTTCTGGGTTTCACAGGTTTTGTGAAAACTGTTCTGTTTTCTTTTTTTCGTTATTAATTATGATGTGATATGATTTATGCTCTATGATTGGTTGGCTATCCATCCAGGGTGGGTTTCCATTGGCTCATCGTGACCCAGAAATGAAAAAGCTGTTCAGAAAATGGATGGATTTTAAAAAAGAAATTAAGGTTAGTAGTAAAACGAGTAGTAAAACTTAACATCAGTGCTTTAAATCACACATCAATTTATAGATTTTTGCCTTCAGTACCATACAGCCTTTAAGAAAATTGCTTTACACACACACATACACACACACACACACTCACACACACACACACGTATATTTATACAATTTAACAAATTTCATAGGTTTTTAACGTAGAATTTTCCTGAACTTATTGAACACAGTAATTGAAACTCCATTTTTACATTGGTGGGGATTTTACGGGTGATTTGTTTTTTGTTGCATTTTTCATACGCAATAAACAAGACTGTACTTCATAAGAACTTTCACAGCGCTTGGTTTGTTCGTTTGCGAGTAGCTATTAACACATTTCCTCCCGAGTTTTCTTTATTATTGCCAAGTGTACTAGCTACTTTTAATTCATTTACCGCACAGTTGCGCTGGCACTTACCTGTGAAGTAATGACATAACTGTATGAAGTACAGCGAGATGCCTCCTCAGGCACGGACATTTTGGCCTTAGCAGTAATTGAAAGATATTACAGCTGTAATTTGTTCTGAACAATCTCCACCGTTACCAGCCAGAAGCTGCCAGAAGGCCATCAGTCGATTGAAGTGGAATGAACAGTAAGTGGCGATGAGACCTATTAAAAAAAAATGCATAAGGGGAAAAGGAAGTTTAACAGATGGAAGAGCAACAGAGACGAAGGGCAAGGCCAAAACTTCCACGAGTGCTCCATCACTGCCACAGAATTTACATGATCCATTCAGCATCAGCATCATGAAGCCATTCTCGCTATAACAATCCCGGTAATAGCCACGCCAGAGAAAGAAGCCTTGATATTGCTACTTGCCATCATGTGATTGAATTAATGTGACTTGGAACTAATGCGGACACGAACAATAACAAGCTCTTGGCTAATGAGAGTGGCTTAATGGGTTTATTATGATGGTGTCAACTAGGTTCGTCCTAACGTAAACATAAATAGGTCAAAGCATTGCTCGGTTAATTGGCTTTTTATATGGGTCTTGAAATCCACTAAGTCCAGGTGATATCTTATAAATCACGCTAAATCATAAAAGGTAAGCGGAGATAAATATGCAGTCGCTTGTAAATCATTTCATTGCCCGCGCATCACAATCAGAGACCCTGTTGACTGTCACATATTCCCGCCGTGTTTACCTCCACTAATCAAACACATCCCAACCCGCTAATCAAGCGCTGGATTATAGCTCTGCGTGCTGGATTGAACACCCCTGGTTTAACGCAAATGAAAGTTTTCAGGGGTCTAAAGTACTTGAGTAAATGGACTTACTTCAAATGAGGAAAATTACTTAAGTAATTTTGGCTGCTTTGTAGTTGTACTGAGTATCAAAAATATAAGCAACTTTTACACTTGATTACATTTGGAATTGAGTATCTGTACTCTTTACTTCACTACATTTGAATGGACACTTACCGTTACTTATTGCATTGTGATTGTGCGTGACAAGTCGACTTCTTTTTCTACTGCGGTTAATTTTTTGGGTGGACGAGACAATATCGCCATCTGCAGGATGCTAAAGAGACGCTATTAAAGGATGCTATTGAATAGGGACTGTAAGGCCAGTAATGAGCTAAATGAAGTGAACGTGGATTAGAGGTTGCACTTTTTTTGCACTTTTTTTGCACATTTGACTTACTTTTTGTTTTTTATTTCTATTTTGTTCTGCCATTTTGAAACATTGAGGTGTCAAATTAAATTTCTATATTAGGAAATAAAACCTCATAAACAAAGAGATTCTCGTTTTCACATATCCTTATGTTTTTTGAGCGTTTCTTCAGTGTGAGTGAAGAAGAAGTAAAAATTGGGACTTTTACTCAAGTCTTTTTGGAATTAATGACTTGTTACTTGTAATGTAGTAATTTTTACAGTAAGATACTTTTACTCAAGTGTGGTTTTCAGGTACTTTTTTACCGCTTTGCTGTTTACTTTCTAAAATGTTTTGAGGAGCTCAAGGTGCCTTTGGAGTTCCTAACTCTTTTAAATACGAATTTGCATACAAGCCATCAGTATGTTCTGTCTGCTCATCACTGCTCACGCCTTGATGGTGCTCACGAAAGCTTATAATTATTCCCAGACGTTTCACCTTTCTGACTGCGGCTGCGTTCGGTCATTGCAGAGTTATGAAGCAATAAATGAAGGGTAGAACAGATGAATACGATATCTATAAATCAGATAAATCAGTCCGGGCACTTTTGACACCCGGTGTGTGCAGAAGCCCATTAAAGTCTGTCATAGCACTATCATGTTCCCGGAGTAAGTCTAATGCCTTGGCTTGAAGGTGACTTTGACTTTAGACACGCTACATGTTAATGCCTCCATAAATTCTCTGCTTATTCGTACAAACACAAACTCTTGTGTCGTCTTGAATGCACAACACAGCTTTTACTGGGTCTGTGTTTGTGCTTGATCCCACTTAGATCTTTGCTAGTCCATAAACACCCATAGGTGTGAGTGAAAGTGTGTCCAGCTCTTTGATTGGCTGGTCAGAAATCCAGGCTGCTGTGATTGGCTCCTCGTGACCCAGAAATGGAAAAGCGGCTGGATGAAATTCCAGTTAAAAGACTGTGCGTATTTCTTAACCACCAACACTTTTTGAGAATCACATCAACTCAACAGTGAGAAAATTATTCAGCACATTACGTGTGTGTGTGTTGGTATATGTACACACACACACACACACACGTTTCAAGCCTTTTTTGTGGTACTTTCTGTCACTGTGTTTTTAAAGTGCATCCGTCATTGCAAATGAGTCCGTGCACGCTTTACTCGTCTCAGCAAATCACCACCTGACTCATTTGAAGCCAAAGGGCTAAGTGATCGCGTTTTTGAAGTGCAAAACATTCATTTTCAAACCAACGGTATATTCATAAAGTCTGCCTGTTATGTTCATTATACTACGGCTCTGCACTTGTTTCATCTTTTCACCCCGTCAATTCAAAGCAACACTTTCTAAAGGCGCAATTTGCATTTGTCTGCAAAGAAGCCAGTTAAAGTACTGGGAGGTAGTGCGATTAGATTAACCAAAATAACGTTAAAGCATAAACGACGCTATTTTAAAATCATTTTGTGTGAAGGAAGTTCATACTCGATGGTCTCTGGTCTCTTTTCCAACAATGGCCAAATTAGCTGACTCCAACTCTTCTTGACGCTCTGTACGACTGTACGACGCCGCTCTCGCTGGAAATGAACGGCCTTGATGGCGGTTTGATGTTCACGCCGTGTGTGGTGTGAATGCCTAATGAGTAGCGTGAGTGTTGAGCGCTGGGGGACGAAACTATACCACACACTTCACACTTCAATCAGAACGCAGCAGCTAGATTATTGACTCGACTAGAGAGCGTGAGAGCATCACTCCAGTACTAGATCACAATGACTCCTGGTTAAATCTTGCATATAATTTACAATTCTACTCTATGCTTTTAAAGCTCTTCATTGTTGCACTCCTCAATACGCTTCTAATCTCACTCTAACTCTTTATGTCTTTGATCTAATAAACATTTGCTACTTTGTCCATTCACATTTTGTTTAAGAGGGACCAGGCTTTTACAGACTGTTCCAGACTATGGAATGGACTTCCTTTCCAAAACGTTTTGCTTCTTCTATTGCTTTAATGATTTGGTTTCATTTATGTATTTTACTGTATTTTTTAGCTTTAGTTTGACGACAATTGTTGTTTATGGTTTTGGTTTTAAAAACATGATTTTTTTTTTTTTTTGCTTGATTTTATCTTTATGTGTTTCTTCCTCGTTTCAGAGCACCTTGGTTGCCACCTCTGTTGTTTTGAAATGTGGTTTAAGAGAAAAAAAAATTATATCAATAGTATGCTTTTCTTAAATTGTTGTCTGACCATAACCATTAACCATTAACCATCCGTTTATCACCTTAAAAAATGGCATTATCATAAATTGAAGAGGCACCGAACAAATTAGCAATTGGTTTTTAATAAAACAAATAATCTTGTGTTTCTCGCTCTTCTTGAGTTTCTAAGTCTTTCATCTTACGTATGAAAATTCAAATGGTCACAGTCCAATGTCTTTCTTGTTCTCTAATTTTCTGCCTAAAATTGTGACATACTACTAACTAAACACTGTCATTCACTATTACTTTGTATTTTTTAAGCATCAAACTAGTTTTAAATGCAAGCCAGGATCTCGTCTGTGTGAGGGGTCGGAGACCTACACACTGTCGTCTGTTCTTTCCCTCTTCATGCCTCACTCCATCGATCTCCGTCTCCTCAGCTTCAGAGATAAAATGCAGATTGTGACTGTTTTTAAGCTTTTTGTAACCCTTAAGCTGATGTCATCTTTATTCAATAGAGCAGGACCGCACACATATGCTGCCACCTGTGCCCGCTCACAGTCACCGCTGCCGCCCGGTAATTCTGGAGGGAAAACCCATTCATCCCACCTTCTAAACAATCACTGATTTTAGTTCAGCTGGAACGAATGTTTATTGGCCTCATCTGCTGCCCACCTGGACATTCGCCTCGGAGCTTCACCCCTGCCAAAGCCCTGGGCACCATCCCATAAAGCCTCTGGCATTCTAACCATCAGCACCACCTGTGATCCTGCAGTCTGGCTGGTCATTAAACTATAGGTCACCCAAAACATGTCTGTTTACACTACTTATTTGTCTTGAACTATGTCTAGTATATGTCTGCTATTTAGAACACAAACCTTTTCGAACTGCCAAGGAATGGAGCATCTTTAAATGACGCTCTATTGAGGACAAGCTGTCCCTATAATGCCGCGTTTTTTTACACCCAGCTCAAGGCTTTTTCTGTTTTTGTTCACCCTCTGTGAACAGTTATGATATTAGTTTGGCTCTTTGTGCAACTGACTTCCCGCTGTGAGTTCATACTGGTCGCCCAGTCTTGTAAGCAAACGGATTTGACCTTTTCAGACAGCTCCTTTCTACCTTCAGAGTTTATCTTTAAGTAGTCCAATTTGGGAAATTTTTTTTTCTATTAACATGTAATGAGTCGCAAACTTGGTTTTGTTATGAAATGTTACGTAGACTCATACCCGGGCTTATTATGTTCACCTCAACAGTGAAGAGATGAAGACATCCTGAGGAGCTGTTTAATTGGTCACCAGGGTTGCCCATCTGTGGTAGGCGGTGCTTTTAAAAAGACAAACGGCAAAGCTGGGAAAGACATGAGAGGCTCAGGGTGACGCAAACGGGATGGTGGAAAAAGGGGACAGTGGAGGATAGAGATCAAGCGACAGAAGGATCAAGAGTAGGACACAGTGAATGGGAGATGGTGGGTGCCAAGCCCTCAGGAGCACATGGGGCGGAATAGTTGTCCTTGTCCCAGTTTATTGTTTTTTTTTGTTATATAAGTTCTGCACATGCAGTGAAGAAGTAAACAGAGCCATTCTTTTGTTTAACTTCACTTTGTGTTCGTGAGGAATATGTCATTTTAGGGGCAGTTGGGACCTAATGGAAAGAGAGAGGGACTTGATAGCAAGGTTGCAGTGTCGAAATTCTGCACTTGTTGGCTGCCCACTGCTCCTGGTGTGTGTGAAGATGTCGAAGGTGTGAAGGGTCGAAGACGGATTAATGAATAACTTTCAATTCCATATGTCGAATTATTAGCTTTATAAACCTTATGATCAATTGATTGATTTTTGTAATGTGTAAAAGCTACAGTGTGCTTTGCTTTCACTTTGGTTTAAGCATTTATGGACTGCTTAATGACTTACAGTTCAGCTTGAGGGCAAAGCTAATTGTGAATACTGAAGACCTTCCATGAATTTGTACTTATTCTATAAGGGAAATTCATTCAAATTTTCATCATCTTGAATAATGAAGACCGATGATTGACAGCCTCATCGACCAATCAGTGGCGTCTGCTGCTACTGTATGCTTGCTCATGACACCCTTCAGCATATTTTGTGTTTTATTAGTTCAAAAGATTTTTCTGCGTATTGTAACTTTGCATTTTTATTTATTTTTGATACAAAATGTGAACGTACAGACACATGTCATACCTATACTTGTTTATATACTTATTACTTATTACACAAGTTTTTTTTTTCTTACAGTTGATCACCTGAAATGTACATTTTATAGAATAGATCAATTACTAATATTTACTAGTATTATTTACAAGTTTTCATAATTGAAATTTGCACATAATGAACACCAATTTATTCCGTTACACTGCACTACAAAGATGACATTTTGAGGTCTTTTTAAATTACATTTATTATGCATTAATATGCTCAAACAGGAATTAGAAACCCTGTTCAATTACAACGGAACACAAATTCCTAAATTAAATTGTACAGTTCTCTTGAATGGAACACTGACTGAGTTGGCAGAGGTTTTGCGCTGGAGTTCTCTCCGCAGCCGCGGGGTCTTTCCTCCAGGACAGCAGGATGAATGGTGGTGGGGGGCCGAGCGGAGGATTTGGTGAGAAATAGTAGTAATCACATTCTTTGTGCCTCTATATCTTCTGCTTTTCTGCTGATCCAAGCACTCTCTAGGCGAATGACTTGCTGATAAACTTCTGCTGGACAGCCGAGGTACAGCTTGAGAAAGGAGATGGCTTTCTGGAGCAGCTGGAAACAGAGAAGACTGTCAAGAAACGTAAAGGGAGAAACCGAGAAACGTTTTTAAAGCTCTTTGGTCTAATTCCCTTCTATATCCATTGTGCTTTAGCTCTACATCAACGCTTTGTGCTCTGTTCAGCATCCATTTTCTTCTTACAATCTTATCGTGCTTTTCTTTAAGTGTGAGGAGGAATTATTTCTCGCGAACATCAATTGATTTGTTTCTGAAAAGGCCTTTAAAGTAACTCCAACGGACCTGGATGATAATACAAAGAGTTAAAATGATTTTTTAAAAATAAATTATTCTGCCTCTGCTTTTCTCAAAAAATGTTCAGGAAACACAATTACTGGAGGTTTTTTTGGAAACAGAGGTGCGTTTAATGAGCTCATCTCAGTAACAGGATTACAAAGCTCTTGCACCTCAACATCCCATTAGATTCTCCCAGTAAATGGTGGCCTGATTATCCCAGAGATAAAAACATGGTAATGCCGCACTAATCCCAGCTCTGAGCGCCAACGTGATCCAGACACACAGACAGACCTCTCCATGTTTTAATCGTAGTGCGACAACTCGGCTAATTCTGGTGCTTATGGCAGCCATATTGTCATATCATCATGGTCCTTATTTTATTCTCACAGTCCAAATTGGAATTTGAGAAATTGCCCAAGTATATGAGTGTGTGTGAGTGTGTGTTCTAACTTCGTGAGAGACGAACTTCCTGTATTCTGTCTCAGAGTTGCTATGATTGGCTCCCCGTGACCCAGAAATGGAAAAGCTGTTCATAAAACGAATGCGTGGATGTTTTTTTTGGATATTTTAAGACGCCTACTTTTATGTATCGTATGTAATTATGTAGCTACTCATTGCATTTCTCATTGAAAACATTTTCTTGCCTTACTATACATGTTCACTTTCGAATTCACAGATGGATGATTTACATTTTAGTGGTCTTTACCCAGTTGGGGAGCATGAAAAAGCCGCCAAACCCACAATATTCCTCAGCCACTATAATATAGCCTACTTTCTGCTTTCTACATCGCGACGCCTGCTGCTTCACCTCAAGAGAGCTGGTTTGCCACGTTAGTGCAGTGTATTACAATTTTTATGATATTTAGTTTCAGTTGGTGAACCGGTGGTGATGAAGTCAAAACATCTGGTCGTTCTAAGCCCCAGATGTGCTTCATTGACGCGTGCAGTGGTTAAATGCAATTCAGTGATCGCGCTCTGGCACCGGAGCTTTTGCAATGGCCGTATCTCTGTATCTCTGATCTACAAGTATCATTCCACTGTACGTGATGTGGTTGCTCGGTTACAGTACGAGAATAACAATACGAAGGTTAAATGTTGTAATAAAAGCCATGACATTGGCGTGACATTAAAATATTTTCAATAAATTAGTTTTTATTCTCCAAACACAGTGGCTGGATTTTTATTATAGAAAATAAATATTTGTACTTCTATTTCACGTATATCTTAAAATAAGAAATGTATTTTATCGTTATTATTAAGTTAAAAAAAATACAAATAATGCATTTATTTTTTAAACGATGGCCATCTATTATGTATAACAATGTTCCTTTTTATTTTACATTTTTCACATTTGCATGTCAATCCTCTGAAAAAGAACATTTCACACTTGCTTGTCAAAAATCTGTAAAATGACGAGGATTTCAGTCTTTTTTTCTATCAGGCGAGAGCTTATGTGACTCAAAGACTCCGTGGGCCGTACAATGATTATCCTGAAATTGAGGTGAAGAATAAGGCCTGGTGACTAGCTGCCTTTTGTTTTGCTCTACCCTTTCTAGACCTTTCTCTTTAAGTGTGCGGGCAAAATAAGAGCAGACAGAGCTGACCGCGCTGCTGTGTCATGATGGTCTCTGTGGCCACACACACACACACACACACAAATTAGGTGTGTGAACAAAGCTACGCAAGCGTGCCCGCCCAAGGCTAAGATTGATGAGAACTGGAATGGTTGTGATTATAATTAGGAATCTTCCTTCTTTTTGTCCTGTAGTCTGTTGTGGCAGGAAGAAATGAGAGCAGCTGTGCCCCCTCAGGTCAAGGACGGGCATTTCAGGGCGTGGCTTCCAGCGGTAATATGAGGAGGTGGTCTTTTGATTTGCTAGATACATAATGAGCATTTATCAATCCTGGGGCGACTCGATAAATATAATGAGTGTGACGAGAACTTTCAGTCTGGTACTCTAGATTTAGTTTGGTTTTGTTTTAAAGCAATTCTTATATGGCCACCGTCTTCTCTCTCTATTTCTCTTTCACACATTTTCTATCTTCTCTCTTAATATCGGTCACACATTCCATGTTTATCTCCTACACTTTTTTTCTTTTCTTTTCTTTCTTTTGTTTCTTTCTTTCTTTGTTTGTTCTTTCTTTTCTTTCTTTCATTCTTTCATTCTATCTATCTTTGTTTCATTTTTCTTTTTTTGTTCTTTTTTTTTCCTTTCTTTTTTTCCCCTCTGTTCTTTCACACTTGTTCTCACTCACTCACTCTCACTTTTTTTTGTTGTCAGTT
>SOMO01000043.1:847616-865142 GCA_028128575.1 Paedocypris carbunculus | reverse complement strand
TTCTTACGTAGGTTTTGTCTCTGTGTGTTGGACTGGAAGTGTTATTTCCCGAGTGAGCGCAGAGTCCGTCACCTTCTCAAAAAGATACTGATATGAAAACATTAAAAGCAGGAGCGTTGCCATGGATACAGGTTTTCAACAGTGTCAGGGGTGATGTGTGCACAGGGATTAGCGGTATAATTATTAGCATGGCATCCTCTGTTAAAAGCATCATGGGTCAAGACGGGTCACAGAGGATTCAGCTAACTCACTTCTCCGAGACCTTTCACCTCCAGCCACGCAGGTTAGTTAGTTAGCTACAGTAGCTCACTTCCACCAGACACATGATCGTACTCCTGCAGGGATAGTAATAACCTTTACTCCTACTGCGCGCTAAATACTGCGCTGTCTTTTACTCGCTTATTGAGACATGTTACAGCCATCCACTTTAGAAGCAGCTTCATGGGCTTCATGGATCTCTTTTGGCCCAAATCGGTGGCCACCACGTGAGACACTGTGAGCCAATCTCCAGCTTACTGTATAGCTCTCTATGCCACTTCAAACTGTTTTTTTAATTGTAAGAGGAAAGCGGAGACCTGGAAGAAAACCCACGCAAACAGTGGGAGAACATTCCAAACCCCCCAATGGGCTTCAACCTCGGCTTCTTGCTGTGAGGCGATGCTACCCACATATCCATTAATCCAGTGGCAAACACAACTTTCGGTATCAGTTGCCACCAATAAAGCGGCTTTAGTTCTGCGAAATGTTAATTTTAATGGTGCATAATTAATTACGCAGTAATTCAGAGCGATTTGAAGCAATCAAGTAATTGGCCGAGTTTTATACCTGAGCATTTTTCTAGTTCTAGACAGCCTGGTGTCATTTCCTGAAAAAAGTATTTCCTATGATTTCATCATCGGTTACTGTACAAAGACATGGATTTATTAGAGAGCTACTACAGAAACAGCCCGAGGAGAACAGTGCTGGTGGTTAGGCACTTCATGTGGCATCCCAACAGCAGATCTTTGGTTGCAGTCTTGAACTTTGAGCAGTGACTGGGAAACTGTGCCATCCTATTCCCAACAAACTTTTTTTAGACTTTAGTTTTTATGCATAGTTTTTGCATTCGTATATTTTATGTTTCAAGTTGGCTCACCAATTGTTGTCATCTCACAGAAAGAAGATGATGATCTTTCTCTAAGTTTGTGTGTTCTTCTTGTGTTTCTGTGGGATTCTTGCCTTACAAGTTGAGTTTATGAATTTATTTGTTTTTAGAGTATTGCTCATTAGATGATGGTACAGGATGCCACTGTCTTTTTGGTTATGGAAAGGATTGATGGGGCAATACGTTGAAGGCTTAAGTGATGGTGATGTCTTCAAGTTTTTTGTCTCCTGATGTAGAGGTTTTGTTACCGTAAAACTGTTTTCCAACTCTTTTGTCATGGTGGCTTCTTATTTTCAACCTTTGTCAACTCTGTCATGGGGGCTTTCTATTAGAGGTTTTATGGTAAGCATCACGTTTTATTATCATATTTGTGTCTTTTTCTTTCAAGAAAGCATATTTGCATAAAGTATTGAATTAGTTGCTTTGAGGTCATGTCGTCTCCGTCTCACTTCAAATCTCATCAGCTTGATTAGTCTGAGACGGGAAATCAAAGAGCTTTTATGTTCTCTTTGTCTTTGAAGCTATTCACGAATGCGTCTTAAATGGAGTCTACGTGGGCATTTGATTGTTGTGTGTGCTTGACGTGTATTGTGTTATGTGGTTTGGTGATCAAGTCGTTGCTTGGTGATATTTTCTCTTGGTGATTTTACTAGGAGATGCAACCTCAACGTCATAATTATTCATCAAGTCAAGTTGGTTTTCTTCCAGTTATGAAAATCGATTGGTTTGCTTAAATATTCTATCAAATTCCTAATAAAACAATCTTTTGAAAACATTATTACATTTATGTTTGAAAGGGTGTTACATGGGACACTGGTTAATCAAGAAATCTGCTTATTTGGGCCTTAAAACAAATATCTTAGATAAATATTGTCCTGCTTATTTTGGACTAAATTCTACTCATTTAGGACAAAGAAATGTGAGAGAATGGAATTTTTTTTCCGGACCTGTGCGTGTAACCCTACTATGGTGAAGCCAGTGTCACGTATGCATCGTATTTTACTTTCATGAAGTTTCTACTTTTCTAAAAAATAGTTTAACACAATTATGTCAGAGGACCATAGCGCCTGAGATAATCACCATAATAAATGTGTACAAACCACGTACGTCTTCTTCTCTTCCAGCTTTCCCATCAGTCATCACAGCACTACTGCAAATTATCCTGTGGATCATTTGTATAGTTGTTTTGGCAAATTGTATTCCTGGAATTCCTTTTATTCCAATAGGTTTTTATGTCCTATAGGTGTTTGTGTCCTCAATTAGTCCAGCTGGATTAGATTAGGTACAACATCTGTTGTGTGACACTGATCTGCTTGACCAAAAAAACCCTCGCAATGTGGAGTAAAGACGGTTCTTCATTGATTCTTTCATCAGTTGTACACTCGGTGTGTTCTCACGTTGAGACGTGCGGCGTCACTAAGACGGGATGCGAGTGGTTCCAGTCTTATACTGGCAGGGGACAGATGGCTGCGTTTGATGCGGATGCTGTCTGGACCCCCGTGGGCAGCCCCCTCTCTGGGGACAAGACGGCCCATCTCAGCCCGTCTCCATCTGCACTCAGGTATAATGAGCACATAGATCCACAGGGGCCTGCCAATGGCATCTACACACAAACTAAAACGAGCAAAAATTGAGAAGTTAAGCAACAAATCTGTAATTGTGGAAGCAGCACAGTGGACGGAGCATGTGGATTATTTTAAGATCAGATCTGATGGATTAACAGCATATGGTGATACGTACTGTAGCTTTGCATATGCTAGTATTAAGGCGCAAATTAGGCTTTTTTTTAACCGTGTGCGATTGCCAAGTGTCTTTGTTTTTTTATTTATCTATTAATTTAATTAATCTGGATAAACATTGCCATAACACCATGATGATCTCATTAACAATATCCTAAATAGTTTTACAGCTTGGTAATTAGTTTTATATTTATAACGTATTACCTAATAGATGCTGCCAGCTCAAGGTGCTGTATTTTGTATTGGAATATTGACTCTTTTCTTTTTAAATAAAAATATTGTTTGATGATATGTATTTTTCCTGAACATAGATCAAGGATGTATTCAAATTTCTGGACATTTCTGGAAAGCGTAAAGGTAAAGTCAGTGTTTGACTAACGCGAAATAAACATCCATTGAAATGTATGGCACATTTTCCCAAGTGTGGTTGATAACTACGGCGTGTTGGCAAAACTAGTTCTCTGGTTCTGGTTAACAGCACAACTCCCCAGATCAAGGGATTCTTTTGTTCAGGGCAGGGATTCTCAAAAGCCATGTTATGCATCAAAGAGATCAAGCCTTGAAAGCAGCCGTACAGTAGCCATAACTCTGAAGCTCAAGGTGAAGGCTGAAGCCAGCGTCAGTGTTGTGTGCTAAAGGCTGTCACGGAATTGTGGGAAAGTCGAGAGCCAGTCTTTGTTGTGGCTATTGATTAATTGGACGGATGTAACATGAGCGTTGACGTGTTGAAATGAAGTGTTGGCAGGAGTGTATCTATTACTTCACCAGGAGAGTGTTCTGCGCCTCGGATAGAACTAGAATAATTGGTTATTTAAATATAAACACGGAGACCCAAGAAGCACAGATATATTTTGCTGGCAGACTGATATGATACAACAGGAGCGTGTTCGTGTAGCGTCGCACAACATTACGTTTTGGTGACATTTTTACGCAAGAAAATGATCCAAATCCAAGTTTTCAAGAAACGAGAAAGCATCTTTATTTTTAGACGTTTTAAGGTGTGAATTGTGGCCAAATTTGAACAGGACACAATGGTTTTGCCGATGTGGCTAATGCCAAACACTTTAATAGGGCAAGTGCACACTAATATGGCAAGCTTTTTTCACTCAAAACGAACAGTGATTCTCATCTTGAAGCGTCCGTAATGTTAGGAGACTCGATTAATTATTTTTATTAATAATAATACAATTAATTCTATTAAAAAGGGAGCCAATGTGGCTTATTGGCTTGAGAGTTGGAGTTTTGACCAAATGGTTGCAGGTTCGAATTCCAAACCCGGAAAGTATAAAAACAATGAATCCCTTGTGTGTGTGTGTATGTTTACTTTACTTTGAGTGGGTCAAATGCTCAGATGGATCAGACGCAAGTTCCTAGTATGGCCATAGCAGGTCATTCTTTCACTTTCCTTTCCACTTTCTCTTTCCTTCCCTAAATGGACTGCTAAAAGTCGTGAACGGGTGTTGGTGTTATGAGATGGGAGGCAGTGGTATCTTGAAGAGTCGTTTCAGTGCTTCAGCTGTTGGGAAAGCTGTGCTAAGTGCTTCACGGTTGGAGGTTGGACTGACAGCAGGGCAAAGTCTCGACACACTCGCTGTCATTATTAGACTCTTCGCAGAGGGAAGCCTTTTAACCTGTGTCATGTTTCTGTATGTCAGGTTGTAGCTGTTTGACAAATGACCTTTTTTTTCCTTTTGGAATTTGAAACCTCAAGCGTTGGTGAAGACGTTTGAAGGAAGGCGTTTTTAGTTTGTTGGTGTCTGTTAATGCCATGTGATGGTGCATGTTAATTTCAGTTTATTTCAATTTCTTGAGACTTGCACATTAAAATTCTCCAAAATCTCCAAAAATGGAAGACTGTTTGAGTCATTAATGGATGTAATATTTCACATCAAAACAATATTATATTTAAGGTATTTCTGTAATTTCCCCGTCTTTGCACTTACAATCTTTTTCTAAATAATCTCCAAGAACATGTAGTATGATAGGTTGCTGTTTTTATTTGGAAAATATTGTGGTCCGTTTGTTAGTTGTGTTATAATATTTAGTGGAGAAACNATTTAGATTTTTTTTTTCACTCTCTTTAGAATTGAAATTAAGCCATGTCTTCTTGACCAACACCAGAGCTTGACCAGACAAGATGCACTCCCAAACCTTCCCAGAAAAGTTCTAGTCTTTATATGTAAAACTATTTGTTATATTTAGCTTGTAAAGACAGACGTCAATATTTCATGTTTAGTGCAATTCCTGCTCACTGAAGTAAAGCTGAGAGATAATGGGCAGAGTGTGAAGGATGGGTGTAGGCGAGCAGACCGTCTCTCATGCACATCTTCTGTCAGGTGCTTGGAAAGATGTTTTCCTACTATCCTTCTCGCTCTTTGGGAAAGCAAAGCGGACCTCATGCTGTTAGATTTGAGACGATTGGACACGGTGTAATTTTAGAAGGAGTGTCTTCACACGAGCTGGTGTGCAAGAGAAGTGCAAATGCAGATGATGTTCCCGACCACACTGACCTTTTTTCAGCACTGTATCTAATGAAGTGTGAACATCAACGCAACTAGACGCGTGCATCTATCCACAGCTATACTGCTTCTTTCACGACAAACTCCAATCTGCTGTATGTAAATTCCACGCATTGTTTAAAAGAGGTCCTTGTAGTGCTTCATGTCTGGAATGAAACGGAACTGTAGATGTAAATGTGGATTGACAGCCGCTCTGACAGCTCCACTCGCACCAGAGATGCTCTTTTTAGACGAATGGCTCTCATTATAAAGTCTGCTATGAATTATAAATGCTGGCAATGCCTGTCTGCTCTTAACTACACAATTATTGATCCCCACTGTGGAGCCAAGCACAAGCTCAATTAAGATCCAACTAAATGAATGTGCTGTGGAGCTTGCGTGAAATAAATGCTGTCTATATAAGCTACATTACTTCGATCTTCCATAGTTCTGAGATTATTTTTTTTACCCGAGATGGAAACGCACATTCACTATGAAGTCAATGGAGAAATTCTACTATTTACTTTATTTCAAACTTAGAAGGCTGAAATAAACGGGTTTTTGGGTTGTAGGAATATAATTAAAATAAATGTGCAAAAACGACAACAGGTTTTTAGTTGGATGAATTCTTTACAGGAATTTGAATGTCGGCTATATTTCCTCACAACGTTTATAATTTCTGAAGTGTAGTTTGAGTATTCACAGTAAAGAGGCATTTGGCTAATTTATGCTAAAATAGAACTAAGCCATTCATGTATTTTTCTGTCTTACTGTAAGTCCGGCTGCAGTGTGTTCCATAATGGATGGATCTCCAACTGTGCGCACCTCTCTAATTCAAACTCTGCAGGCGAGAACCAAGGCATTTCTTCACTCCCAACCAACATCTCTCACAGACTCTTACACACACACACACACACACACACACACACACACACAATCACACACGTTTTCTTTCTCCCTTATTTTCTGTCTTGCTTTCCCTCTCTTTTTCAGCTTCTTCTCTTTCTCCATCTCACCACTTCTTCACTTTTTCATCATCATTCATCTTTGCTATTCCTCTTACGTAACACAATTTATTGCATCTTCTTTTCTTTGGCACTCCAGTTTGACCTAAAACAAAGGGAAATCGCTGCACTCGTTTTCTCCGTTGTTCAAATGCCATTAGGGAGCACCAGAAATCGTTCCATTTTAATTTGAAAAGGGATCACACAAAAATAAAGAAATCCAAATCAAATATTTCTGAAACGCATCCAACACGATGTTGCAAGCACTTTGATGAATTTTACAGCTCGATGTGCACAAATACATTTAGTCTGTTCTGGGAGTTGTTAATCTTGTATAAGTATTCCCACAATCCCTCCAGTGAGAAACGGATTTAATGTGGCATCAAGACCGTAGTAGAAATGTGTGTGACATGTCTACACACACGCACACACACACACGCACACACTCAGTGGCAGGTTTCAGTTAGCTGAGTGACGGTTCAAATCAGTTCATTTTCAGATTGAGCAGAATCTTGGGAGGTTGTAAAGCATCTTTATCAACAGATTGAGTGCTGACTAAAAAAGAGCAAAAAGATTGTGTCGCGTACGAAAATGATTAAAATTATTATATTATTTTATTTAGATCTATAATAGTTATTTAAGGAAATTTTTTAGTTTGGTTTTCGATAATTCAAACTTGATCCTGAAAACTCTTATACATGGAAATATTGAAAAGTCTCTATTTGTGTTGTCTGACTCTGTATTGAAAAATGCTTTTATTGTTTAGTTTTTAGTGTCCCATTTATTAAAGAATACATTAAAAAAAATGTTTTTAACAAAAGCTCAGACAGAGAAGCCGATGTTTCCCCAACAGAGCAGCATTATGACCTATAATATTCCGAAGCGACTTTCCTTTATTATGCGCACTTCCTCTCGCCAGCTTCCTCTTGACCTCAGCCTCACACAATACTCACACTATACCGCATGCATTATGCATTCTGTACATAATGATTCCTCCATCCTCCGTTTCTTCAGACTATCTTCCTGATTCGCCCACTATTTCTATTTTTGTTTGTGTGTGTCCGCTTGAGTAATTGCGTGTGTACGTGCGTGCGTGTGTGTGTGTGTGCTCTGTTATCTAAATGCTATTATTTCTAAAAGCAAACTAAACACTGTATATTTTTTGTAAATATACAGTACTTTCTTTTTCAATATGGATTTTGAATAATGATTTCTAACAGTATGTTGAACTCAAAAGCGAATGAAGGCAGTTAGTGGCTGCTGGGGCTTTTGCTTTATTTACTTCCACTCTCAAAACCCAATTGCTCCGTCCTGGTCGAGTTCATTTAGTTTGACCTTTTTCAGGAGCGAGAGGAATAGGAGGACGGTGTGTTCCTGCAGGGAAAAATTGCAGCGCTCATCCACATAAAACCCTATATTCAATATTTCAGAATGCAATTAGAGGAGCTAATTATCTCTGAATCCTTTACAATGGCTTCGACTCTGATGGTCTTTAATTAGATTTGGAGGGGTGAGAAAGCCCAACAGAGCTCCAGCAGATGCTCCAGAAGCGCTGAAAGTTTCCATTCTTCTGGTTCACAGAGAGGTGATGTATGTTCACCCAGGCGTAGGGAAAGATTCACGTTTTTTTCTGTTTGTTTGTGTGTCGTTCCGGTTTTACTACCGTTGTCATGTTCCAGTGCAAGAGATCCGCATCAAAAGCGGTGTCGGCTTTAATAAACGCGCTAAAGGCTAAACTAACTTGACCTACAACAGTGGCTAAATGATACGTAGTGTTCTACATGGTCGCAGCTTGTGTTACGTGTTTCTCGCTGTTGATCCTTTAATGCGTTTCAATGCCTTTGTTTTGTCTTTTAAATACTTGGAGAGATTTTCTTCCCTGATTGGTTTTTCTGTCTTTAGTTGCAATTCACTCAGACTAGCTGCGGAATTTTGGTTTTCATTCATAATTTACCCAAAATAATAATTGTTGTTTTGTTGTCCAGCAATTTTCAAAGCCGAATTATTAGTACTGCAATTACGCTCACTTAGTATCTAGATTTATTGTTTTTTACATAAAGCACACATAAAGCGCACACAAAGCACACAAAATTAACTTTTGCAATCACGCTTTAAATAAATGACAAATAACTTTTAACATTGTTCCATTGTACCACACACACACACACACACACACACACACACACACACACACACACACACAATGAAACTTTTACAATTTCAGTTCATTTTCAATCAATTCTTTACCCTCAGTGTTAACTTCAGTTTTCGTGGTTTGTGACTTGGAAGTTCTTCAATTTTGATGACTAGATGCTTCTTAACGTTGACAAAGTCAGTCTTATCACTATTGCGTAGCCGGTTAATTTTGTTGTTATTCTGTTGCTTCTCTTCTCCACAATTGTGTGCTTGTATCCTTTTATTTTCCCATATAACATCAAATGATCTGTTAACAACAACAGCAGAAGTTCTTCAGTTATCTCACTAAAGAAGATCAGAACTAGTATCTTCTAATCAGACTGACAGTGTTTTATTGGTGGGACCGTCACATGAAGTCACAGAGCAATGAGGACAGTTTTCTGTGTGTGACCAACGACTCAAATGTGTAATAGTGACTTGTCAAAAGCCAGTTTAAGATCAGTTACAGAGATGTTGATGTTATTTTGGCTTATCATAGCTCACTCATCTTCTCTGTGTTACGTATTTCGGCGTGAGAAGCCAAAATTCTCAGATGAACCTTCAAGCACCGCAACTTTTGATGTTAGCAATGTGTCGCACTTAAACTTTATTCTCTTGTTGTGTCACATAAAATTTGGTAAGTTATCGCAAGTAGAGTTTTCCCAACGGCGCACCAGATAGAATACGATTTACATTTAATTTTTACATTTTTTTAAATTTAGATTTAAGGTGAATTTTACTTTGATTTAAAAACTGAAAAAATACAATAATCAAGTCAACCCAGTAACCACTTTCCTGTTAAGTCTTGAAACCAGATTCTAATTCAGTCTGTCTTGTTTGTAAGTTCTGTTGTAAAACTTTTTTTTTTTACGTAAATATTTGCACGGCATTACAGTTTTTAAAATCAAGCTTGATTTTGCCTTTGTTTTGTTCGAAATTCAAATCCATGACCGGGCCACTCACCTTGGCTTCTCACTCATCGTTTGCTTTGTCTGTAGCGAGTCAATAGCTTTGACATTTACCTCTGAACTGTCTACATTTATGCCGTGCCCTATAGTGAAATGTCAAAGAAGTGGCTGCATTTTAATATAGTCTATAAAAATTAAAAGTAAGAGTGAAAATGTCCCGCCGTCTTCCACCAGTCTTCACCGCGAGAATCATTGAGTAGACTTGAAATGTTCTACATGCTGATGCGTGTCAGTCTCTTCTCGCCAACATTTTCACCGAGGGTGGGCAGAAACCGCCACAGAATGCTTTCTTAATGTCCGGGGTGAAGACGGGAATCGCAGATGCCCTCTCGGGCCGATGCAGCTTTTGAAAATGATGTTTCCGAGCTTTCAAACAGAGGGGAGAGAAGAATCCATGATCTGATTTGTGTCTGGCATACTGATGTTTCCCCCCGGCCGGGTCGGGTTAGTTTAATGACGGCACTTGGAACCGCTCCTAGTGTTCTATACGGGTAACAGGCTTCCAGGAAGCCCCGTTTGATTGCACATCCATCTCTGGATGGTGACTAATGACTCCAGTGGTCGGGTCTTTGTGTTTTCAAGGCTTTATGAGTTGAGAGCTTTTGAGCCGAAATCATCTGACTCCTGCTTTGCTTTAAGGCAATCCTCTGTAGTATTAATATATGAAGAATGTCTTATCTTGTGTATTGCTTCTGATTTGTGTGTTCTTTGGTGTGTTTTTTTTTTCCTTCGGAGCCGATTGCTAGTTTCATTAGAATCCTGGACATGCCGTGTGCTGTGAGTCAAAAGGTCGGTCGATTCCCTATCTTGCTGTTTTCATCGACATAGATTTTTTTCTAAATATGTTTGTATAATCCGTTTGCCTTGTACATAGCTGGTCTATTGCGGTTTGGCGGCATTTCTTGGTGTAGTTATCCATCTGTCTGTCTGTCTGTCTGTCCTTGGTCCATTTGTTCTTCTCTATCTGTCCATTCGTCTGTCCATCTAACCCCCACACTATATCCATCCATATCCCTCCACCATATCTATCCTTGTGTCCATGTGTTCTTCATTCTCTCTCTCTCTCTGCCTGCCCGTCCATCCGTTTGTTCGTCCGTCCATCGTCCACATGTTCTTTATTCTATCTGTCTGTCTCTCTGTCCTCCGTCCGTCCATCCTACACTATATCAATCCTTACCGCCATCATCCATCCATCCATCCATTCATCCATGGTCCATTTGTTCTTCATTCTGTCTGTCAGTCCGTTCGTTTGTTCATCTGTCTGTCTGTATCCATCTATATCCATCCATCCCCTGGATTTAATCTCCCATATTACACAGCCATTTTAACAGCTTTGTTGTAGCAGCTAATCTCACACCATCAAACCCAGAGAAACGGAGTGACAGAAACCTCCATCAGATTTATTCCAGCTCTCTGACCTTCATCTCATCGGGCCAAATCTGCGTTGCTTTGGTACTCATGGTGTGTTGGGCAAATTTCTGCCGGCGTGATAATCCCACTCTGGGTTAGTAATGTGACGTCAGCCTTATTCTTTTGAATTGAAACATTCATTACAGGCAAAGAGAAAGCGGAGGACACGGAACAGGACGACAGGTTGAAGGTTGAGTTGAAAGTCTGCTGAAATGAAGGTCTACTGGTGCGCTGGTGATGCCTGACAGCCGGGTTTTGATATCTTTTTGCATCTGTCTCAAGGAAACAAGAGACCGAGTGAAGAGATACGGGCTTTTATTCCGCTGTGCTGTTCTTTTGATGTGAAATAGCAGTTTGCACCATGTGGCGTGTAACGTTCTAAAAAAAAGTCTCTCTGTTCCTCTCCATCTAATTTCCACTCGTCTTTGTGTGACTCTCCCTCCTCTACTCATCTGCAAAAGCGTTGCTCTTACGGGGGTTTTGTACTTACTAAGACTTCTTTAGAGAATCCGTTTGTAAAGAGGAGATAACTTCTGAGGACAAAGGGGTTTAGAATTTTCTAGACCAAATGCATCGTATGTTTAGCATAATACGACTGCTAGCCTGACCTGTATTGACCTTTGAAGAGGTTTTGGACCGTATGCTTGGAGACTAGCTGAATTTAATAAAATTTTAATTTAAGGAAGTGAGATTGTCAATATGGCCACTAGGGGCTCTGCATTTAACCATCCAGCAAAGATACACACACACTGTGAAGTGACACATGCAAACACGGAGCAGTGGGCAGCACAGACCCATGTGGGGGTCCGTGTCAAATCCCTACCAAATCCCCCAAATTCCCTCTTTAAAACCTTTTCTTTCAAAAATCCAGAGCATTAAAACTCCTTTATTTATTCAAAATAAACTCCAAATTTTTCATTTTTAATTA
Organism: Paedocypris carbunculus; assembly: GCA_028128575.1. Classification (NCBI taxonomy): domain Eukaryota; kingdom Metazoa; phylum Chordata; class Actinopteri; order Cypriniformes; genus Paedocypris; species Paedocypris carbunculus. The sequence continues at coordinate 853,276 of SOMO01000043.1, read as the reverse complement.
GCAAATGATAAGAAAAACTGCAGTCTGTAGTTGAACAGCCTAGTAGTTAAACCCTAATTCAAGGTGGCTGATGCAGCAAAGGACAACAGCTCAAAATATCTTTACGTATTGAAGCATCGCAGGATTATTTGAAAAGTCCTTCTAATTAAACAGACTACTTTTAAGTTTCCTGCTAATCAGCTTAACGTCCAATATTTCCTCAAACACATATCCCGATATCCCAAAGTGACAAAGAAAAGCAAGTGATTTTATGGTTTGTCGACCAATCATGGTTTCTGTTATGGATTTTATTCACGGCCGTGACTTCAAACCATCTGTTATTAAGATGTCCTTCATTATTATTATCATACCACTTATCTGTGGTGGAACACATTCTTCATTCATGCTCTGTGTTCATGAGCTCTCGAGAAGGTTTTCCCCCACTTAACCCTGCTGTTCTTCATTAATTTTTAAATATATTCCTAACTTGTTTGCCGTCGCATTAGCTGCAAGCGTATGGTAATGTTCACCAGAGCCTGTGTTTGATGCTGTAATGGAGACAAGGTTAGTGGAGAGCCAGGTGGCCACTAGCTTTTGTCTTGACTTATTATCATGTCAGATTAGTCAGACCTGTTGGAGGATGAAAGTCTAGATCCTTCCATCAGTTTTTCATCCTTTTCATCAGTTCTTGATGCTTTGTCTCTGCGTTTTTCCTGGTACTTTCCCTGCCTGGTTTGTTTCAGTTACTTTAGCATTTTTAGCATTTTTAGCATGTTAGCGAAAATATAGTTCATTAAAGTTTTATGAGTGAGATTTTCAAGTTTTCAATCGAGACTTTATCTAAATCTCGATTGATTTTTAAATATTGTATCTTTGCATTTTGACTTGCATATTGATTACAATTTAGTCCTATCTTTTATTGGAAAAGTTATCTAACATATTTTTTATATTTTTAATAAAGTATTTAAAATGTTCAACAAAATTTGCCATGAAATAGCCATGTAGGCTGAACAGAAAATCAACCCTACACACACAAAACTGGAATAAATCTGTAACTGAGCATCACATTCAGCTCAAACATATGTGAAGAGTAAAAATAATTGTCGATGTCAGAATTTGGCCTCTATGGAAGTATTCAAAACCAATGAAACTGGCATAAATTGCAGTGGCAAATTATTGCTGAAATGTTTTAATATCCTTGTGTCTTCTCAGCACAAAACATACTTATGAGGCGTGTCCTATCATCAAATAAAAAAAAAAAAAATTTCAAAACTTCCAAGTTTGCAACTTTTCAAAAAATGCTTTGATACATGCTAGAAAAAAGATCCGATGTTTAAAAGAACTTAAGAGATTGATGCCACACTGTATTTCTATGTTAAAAACTGAAGTTATTTGTTGGCATGGTAACGTTTAGCTGTTTCCATGGGATCTTTTTTGAGTGGTTGTTATGGTAACCGACTTGTTTCTGTAAAATATGAGCTGAAATTTCAGTATTGATCTGCTCTCTTTCGGGACTGCAGTGCGATTTGTTCGTTTAGGATCTGTGTATGTTACGATAATGGACTATTATTGAGTGGACTTGTTTTTGCTTTCTGATGCCCGAGCGTGTATGAGCGTGTGATGCTGTGGTAAAATTTCCCTCAGGTTTTGCCACACACACTCCGCATGGGTTTTATTAGAAAGATCTCACCTGCTCATTTCCACTATCCAGCCATGGATAATATGAGGAGGCTTCTTGTTATCTCCCAAGCTTTCTAGTGATCTAAGAGGTGGAAAGCCTCGCTTCTTCTTCATCAGGATGTGGGACGTTTCGTCAGATTCTTATTAAAAAGCCCCAGCATCGGCCCCTCAGCTCGACCGCTTTAGCCTCAGCTGCCCTGTTGTCCTGTTTCATTCTCATTTTCTGTCGTTGTGTGGAACATCTGTGGCTCTACACAGCCACGTTAGTAACCTGCTGTTAAACACGGCCTTCTTGTGCTTTTCATTTGCATCTCTTCTGTCACTCATCTCTCACTCATGCAGTTTTTCTGCCGTTTCATTAGTTATATAAGAATGCCGCTGTTTCATTATCATCACCGCACACCTTCCGCGTCTCTTACGCTTTAGCACAGCGGTGGCGATAGCGGAGAAAACAGGAAGTTGAATAATTATGCTCTCATCATGAGCGCAAACTGACACCCCATTGTTCACGCAAGTCATTTCAAGTTCTCATTCACTGAACGATTACAGAGGCATTGCTTTTTCATTTGTGCAGAGCTGTTCACTAACTGTGTAAAAAAAAATGTCTACTAAAGGAAATGATGACGAATAAAAGATGTGGAACTTTTATTTATTGTAGAGTTTTTTGTTTATTTCTGCACTTTTACTGTATGTATTATATAATCAATGTACAGTATTCAGTTTGAAACATTTGTAATACAAAACGATAGGTAAACATAAGTGTAAAAGTTTCTGGTTTGTGTGTGTGTGTGTGTTTTTAAGACTGTATTTTAACTGGATTGTTTTCTGGTCATGATCCAGAATCTTCACGTTCACTCATTTTGTCAGGCAGTTTCTGATACGTTTTGATGAGATGCAGAAGTCACCAGGAGTGTTTCCTTATCAAATCTGACATCGACTCGTTCTTGTTCACCCATTATGGAGAATGTCTTTATTGTGCATTAGAACCCGGAATTGGAGATTCATAGAAAGGGTGACAAGGTGCAAGAAGCTCCTCATCAGGCACTACCACCTTTAGTATGTTTCCCTGACACTGATTTGTATTGTTTTTTTTTATTTATTTTATTTACTGTATTCATATTTAGAGATATTCTGTTTGGAGACAATATTTTTAAAATTTTTTGTAAAAAAAAAAAACATTTTGTAAATTTTGATCCAATATCAGTTGAAAAAAATAATTCCCATGCAATCCTATGAAAGTTTTATCTTATCTGATTTTTCAAGCATATATGTTGATATGCTTAACGTATTCTAAGTATTAGACTTTTTGATTCAATAAATATATTTGTTACTAGGTTTCATTAAAAAAATCACTAAATACCTTTTTGCGTCAGCCAAAAAGTTTCGAAATTCAACTGCTGGCACAGATAACGTTTCAAAGCCGAGCTCCTGTGAATACATTTCACTTTCGGCTGTGCAGTCATTGTCAACGACTCGGAGAAATCAAGCATATTTTATTAAAAAAGACCCAGAGGCTGACGCAGGAGTGAGAGGTTGGTGAGGACAAAAAGAGGCTTGTTTCTTTCTCCAGGCAATAACTGGAAAAAGACGAAGGTTAGGTTAGTGAAGCCCCTGCAGGGGAGAACGCTGTTTAAATGTTAATGCAACACAGGCGGATTGGCATTTAAGGTGTATTTTATTGTCATAAACTGTGTTGAACTTATGTAACCTTCCGTCTGCATCTGTTTTCCCCGCAGTGATTCCCGACACACTGACGGCGACAGCAGCTGCCCAGTCGCTCGCCAAAGTGGAAGGAGACACTCTGCAGCTGAACTGCGAGGTCGCCCGCCAGACGTCCCAGCACACACACGTGTCCGTGGGCTGGTACATGCGTCCCGCCGATGAACCCAACGCGGGCCTGCGAGACCTGGTCACCCTGACCCGAGACTTTGTCCTGAGACCCGGAGGCCTGTATCGCCAGCGCTTGTCTTCAGGAGACCTGCGGCTGGACAAGACCAGCGCCACCTCCTACCGTCTCACCATCTACAAGCTGCAGCCCACAGATCAAGGCGAGTTCTTCTGCGAAGCCTCCGAGTGGATCCAGGACCCTGATCGCTCCTGGTACACCCTCACGCAGAAAGAGTCCGAGAAGACCACCGTCAAAGTTCAGCCCACAGGTGAGACATTCACTGTCGGACCATTCACAAAACCCCTTAGCCTTGTGTACAGTAGGGGTGGGCGATATGAGTGAAAAATGTGTCCACACGGTATTGGGGGGGGGGCTTAATTACATTACTTGTACACAAAATCTGTATTGTGACTTTATTTAAAGAAATTAGATGCAGGGTGTAACCTGGCCATTTTTAATGCATGTCTTTTAAAAGTAGTAGCCATGGCGTTTATTCAAAAAGCGATAGAGAGAGAGAAAGAGAGAGAGAGAGAGAGAGAGAGAGAGTTTATGTTTTCATGCTTTCTTTGCTCTCTGAATGTGTCACATCAAGAACATTTGGAGATTGTGATCAGTTTAACCCATTATAGGACAATACAAGTGTATTTTTTAAGTCCATCCATCCATCCATTTTCAGCCTCTAAGTCCATTTCAGAGTCGCGGGGAGCTCAGCATCACTGGGCGGCTGGGCCGAAGGCAGGATACACACTCTGGATTGGTGGCCCACCATTTGCAGAACAGGACACACAGACAAACACATTCACACACTCACTCATTCCTATATGGTCATATTTATAAGTCGTTTTTTAAAGTCACTTGGGATAACAGCGTTTGCCAAAGGACTGTACAGTAAATGTAATCTTTATCTCTCTGGATCAAAAGTTCCATAGTGTGTTTTTTTTAATTTGTAAAGCATCATACAGAAAATACAATAACAATGTAAAAAATGACTTTGTTCTTTAAAACGGCCATTTCAATTTATTTACATGAATTTCAATTCAGTTAAACACACTGTTCACAGTTTCTTTTTCTCTTTTAATTGAGCAAAAGACATTATATGAATAAAAATTTGAATGCAAACAGATCTAGACGTTTGTTATTAAAGGTTCCGAGATCATTAAAATAGCTTTTTGTTTAAAATATCAGCAGCCCTACGTAGCGTGTACATCATTACAGTGGTAAATGGAACACGTTTAGCTAGAGAACAAAAAGGCAGCGACTCGTAGATGCAGATGCTGTCAAAATGAAAGGCGCAGCGTTTTAATTATTCCTTTATTACCACATAGGACGTCTTGGATGCCTTGTCATCTCTCCAATGCGTATTATTTATGAGACAGAAACTAAGCGAGGGAGGAAAAAAAAAGACAACTCGCTCATCTCAGACTCAAGTCCATTACTTTCCAATTTATTATCGAAGCGCCGGCTCTGTTCTGAGCCTAAGCAGCGTGTACGGCGAGCGCGACGGACTGATCACAGGCTGTAAGTCAATCTCAAAGCAAACCGGCCCGGCACTTTGACGGGAATAGGAGGTGACAGCGCACCTCCTCATCAAACGCCCGGCAGGGGAGGAGCAGTGAGTGGCATGTTAATTCTGCTTCTTTAATGGTCAGGAATCCAGCGGTAAAGATGGACTGGATGAGGAGAAGACAGGCGGTGATTTTAGGGGCGTCTGGAGGTCGTCGTTCAAGGGCGTCTTCAACAGCTAAAACAATTCAGACACGACGTCTATCAAAAGAGCTTAGCGGACTCTTCTCAAGCGGCTCAGTGGTTAACCCATCAACTCAACCTGTGACATGCTAATGTTCCTGGCTGATTTGAATGCAATTTTAATAGAACTATACATGGTGGGGAGACGTGATTGGAGTCTGATCCTGTAGAATCCCAGCTCGGGCAGGTAACACACTCACATTTCCATTAAAACTTGCAGAGCGTTTCGTAAGCAACACAGGGCGAGAGATTTGTCTCGCTAATCCTCTTTTCAAGTGTTCAAGTGCCATCCTCACAAAACTCACAATGCTCTTCTTGTTCTGCCCAGTGGCCTTTCAGAAATGTCAGGAATAATTGAATTGTTATT
>SOMO01000043.1:836663-847567 GCA_028128575.1 Paedocypris carbunculus | reverse complement strand
ATTTTTGTATTCACAGACATATTTAGTTATTTGAAAGAAATTTAAATTTCACCTGAAGTTTCACGTTATTGATCTGAGACAATCTTCAGACATCCTTGAAGGACAACATTTATGCTATCACATAACATAACTTTCCAAATGTGCGAAAGGAAAGACTAAGAAAGACCACAAAACTTTCTCTGTGATGAACCCAAAACCTACTCTACATTCTCGCATTGCAAATCGTCATCTTCATTCTGTGCGAGAACCAAATTATGACCCAAAACTGAAGTTTATCTGACAATAATACTTTTTTCAACTCTTTTTGCACTTTTTATCATCTCGACTACTTTTCCATATCCATTCACAATTCATGGCCACAAAATTCATCCCAGAACCTTCTAGAATTGTTCTAGATTCTTAAACCTTGGCAGCGTTATTGAGATTGGACTGGCCGGACGTATTCATTTGGAGTGTTTGTGATGACATGAGCTCCATGTGTCTGGATTATAACTTGTAATCATGTTGCTTATCAATGTGATTATTGCTCGGTCGAGAAGTAGTGTGGCCATCACTTGACTCACTGAAGCATGCGCCGTTGCAGATCGATGGCTTGCTCGCAAATCTCCCACCTCAGCTTGTTCATTCTGCCTCCTTCCAGTTATTGCTGCTCCCACTCAACACAATTACACTTCGGCCCGTTTTCTCGTTCATGTTCTCTGGTTATTGGATGGACAGAGATGTTGCGCAAACGGAGTCATATCGAGTACGGTCGCGTACAGACTGATGACATTTCCATCCCATTCTTTTTAAAGGTCAGCTTTTTGTTTTGTTTTTATTTTACATTATTGGAGATGATAATTGCATTGTAATGTTTTTTTATAAAAGTGCTTGAAATGAATCCAACTTCTTCTCTTAAATAACAACACCTTTAAATTAAAGATAAAAACACTGTTGTGTTTCTAGTGAGATTGACTAAGTCATATTTAATTCATTGTGAGAAAAACAAAAAACAAAAAATATACATGACACCTTTTACATTACAATTCTACTATGAAAATATAATATTTTATTTACTTTTTTACCTGCTTTTAGTCGAAGGATATTATACAAATGCCGGCGATGTCTTTGAACATCCTGATGAATAAAGAGACAAGTTTGAGATGCTTTCCAAGTCTTTGAATGAAATAAAAGACAAGGTTGATAAATTATGTAATCGAGAAATTGTGCTTAAATAAAAAGCACCATTTTATAAAAAAAAAAAACGTATAAAAAGCACGTCTGTTTTTCCTGACATATGAGCAGAAAAAAAAAATCAATGCTTTTTTTTTCCCCACGCAAATCTGAGATCTATATTTTATGTAAAATTATACTTTGTGCTCCATACCATTTTCTCCCCTTTCAGCCCAGTGATTTTTTAAGTCTTTGAACGTCTTTAATGGATAAAAAAAAATTACATTTGAGATATTATATAAATCTGAAAAGTGCTTTAAAAATATTTAATGCAGGACTTGAAATGCAGTGGGCATTTATAATTTAGGGCTTTTTCGGGTCTTTTTGGTTCGGAAATGAGACGTTCCCAATCCTTCAACAAAACGTTTCTCGCCGTCATAGGTTTGCGATCTCTTAATCACAGATGCTAATGAATCAGGCTGAAGCGGGTTCAGTCCTGACGTGGAAACCGGCTCCGTTCGGGCGGCCAGTAATGTCCTAATGGAGCATCACGCTGGTTCCGTACCACAGGAAGAGAGGGAGTAACACCGCCATTGGCCTTTGTTTTCCTGTGATCCGTGGATTCCTCTTTTAGCAGCGGCCTGTTTACTGTGGCGTTATTTTGGAGAGCAGCACGCAGCAGGAGACGCAAATAATGACTGCATGTAAAAACACACATTATCGTCCCTCCTGTGCCATTCCTCTCTTAGTGACAGTGCCATGTGGTTTTACTCACTCAGGAAGTGCGTTTTAGCAATTAGCGCCCGAGGCAATCTTCTCAGAAGAAGCATTTCTGAACATTTTCTGTGCAACGTGCTTTTCACACACATAATGGAGTGGTATTTTTGTTCTCTCCACAGATCGGGACTTCAGCATCCAGGTAACCACCGAGCGCCGGGCCTACACGGCTGGAGAGCCGCTGGAGCTCCGCTGCACCATTGACGCTCAGAACGTTCCAGAGCGCTTCTTTTCGGTGTCGTGGGTCTTCAGCAGCTCACCCGTAGCCGTGATTGGGCCCAGTGCGGTGCCTGTACTGGGACCCAACTATGTGGAGCGAGAATCTGCCGGCCTGCTGACGGTCCGGAAAGAAAGCCCGTCCGTCCACCTGCTCAAGCTGCAGCGGCTGCTGCCCGAGGATTCTGGGAAGTACATCTGCCGAGTGACGGAAAGAGAAAAGACCCTCACTGGAGACTTCATCGATCGCAGCAAGAGGTCCCGTAACGTTCAGGTTACCGTCACGGCGCTCAGTGAGTATCAGGGGTCTTTATTAGCCCACGCCAGCTGTTTCACACTGTTCTGGCTGGTCTCTAGAGCGGCCAGCGATATCATACCAGGACTCCTTTATTAAACCAAACTAAGAACGTTTGGTGCCTCTGATCTTTAACAACGTTTGGTATCGTAGTTTTCCGACTATAAGACGNCACACACACACACACACGCGCACACACACACACACACATACACACTAAGAAGGCCCTTGAAATATCATTTTAAACAAGTGGCGCTCAAAAGCCGAGTCTAGCAGGCATGAAATGACAGCTACGTAAGAGATGGCGGGATGTCTTCAGTGCTGCATTAGCAGATCCATAAAGTGGAGGAAGATCTGCGCAGCTGCTGAACACAACTGGGCTGAAGAAGCGTTTGAGAGGAGGAAGAGGAGTAAGAGGTTAATCAAAGGGTTACTGAGCGTCCACTTATACCTCTTCATCCCAAACTCAAGCTCTTTCAGCTCGGTCTTTAAACTCTGCTTGTATTGTAACGTCAGTTTCTCTTATATAAGAACTTTGTTTCCATGACTACACGTTTCTATCAATGGCAGTTTATATCTGGCCAATCTGATTTTAACAGGAAAAATATATAGTAGTACTAGTGAGAAGAACATGAGGAGTAAAAGCTTTTTTTGGATTATTGTCAATCAGTGATGCCCAACCTGTGGCCCGTGGGCCAGATCCGGCCCGTGAAGGTTTTACTTTCTGCCTGCTCTTTTTTTTTGTCCATTCTCATAGACTTATGAGTTGCAGATTTAGTCCTTTTGGAAGGAGCTTTGACTGTAATATTAGGAGACCTTTCAATGTGAGACTGTTTTGTCCTCTTTTTAATGTTTTATGAACAGAATATTTCAATATTTTCAATATTTTTTGAAGAGAAAAATGAATTTTTTTTTATTTTGAGAAAATTCTAGAGTTTTATGCTGAACTGTGACCATTGAACTTTCCTGATTAGCGTAAGTCAGAGCTGAAAATCACCACAAGGTTTTGTGGTCCATATTCTGAATACTTGGGCATCACTGTCTTAAATAATACAACACAAATGCTCAAATGTCTAAAGATGACTCATACACCTCATGTGATAAATTACAGGAAACAAAATAATGTAATTATATCCAAATTCTTTTTGTGCTACCTTTAAAATAGCATCTGCAAGTAGTGATACCAAGACTTTAGTACTTTAGGCACAGAATCCCACCTTTATTGGCTCTTCAGGCTTCACAAACATCAAACAACTGCCATAAAGAGGAAGTGTGATGGGAACCAGTGCAGCTCCACCGCTGCTGGATGAGGCGTATGTTTTCTCCTCAGTTCTTCTAAGAAAACGAACCCATTATACAATTGAAGAGGTTGATGCGCGATTTCGCCTTCATGTATGAAATCAAAGCTCGTTGTGTTTGTAGCCCTACGAAGGTTTTTTCTTCCACAAGTTCTCCTGCCACCTCATTCCGATGGTTGACCCGTGGGAAGGGCACAAACTTTGTCTCTTTAAAGTCCCATTTTGTTTTTTTTTTTTTTTTCTTCACATGCTGCTTTAAAGCAATCCGGTGGTGTGAAATCCCGGATGCGGAGCCAGGAAATGTTGGCGATGGCTTTGATCTAGAACATTTTTTTCAGGCACTAGACCTCTTGATGAGAAAAATCTCCCCACAGTCCTAATGGGCCGAGGCTCCTCGCTGGTATAGTGCAAGAGCTTTAGATGTTTCCAGGCAGTCGCTTTGTCTCCAAAGAGAAACGCTGTTAGAGTTTAGGAGCAGATTTAGCTGAAATGGTACATTGACTAGTAATTTTGAGAAAACAACATCAGTGATTTGTTGTGCAATGGTTGTAATCTAACGATCAGGCCCTTCAGGGTTTCACACACAGTTTTTAGACTGATTTTGTACTAATTTCCAGATTTTGTTTTTTGGGGGGATTTTTTTTATGTTTTGGGTTTTTTTTCCTTGTTTTGTTGTTGTTGGATACCATGTGTGCATCATTGTTACATGACGCAACAAAAAAATTTTCTAGCTCCTTAAACTGTAAAAAAATTCAAAAATCTCTGCTATGCACACAACGTCATTCCCACAGATAATAAAGATCTTAAAGGATTTTAAACATGCCTGTATTTCAGCTGCAGAAATGCTTCCTTACATCTCTTAAACCAGGATAGACAATATTTTATTTTAGAAATTTATCTGCAAGTTAAAATAGTTAATAGTTTGCAGAATACCGGGTTTGATGAGCGGATCACACGCAATGAAATTATGATATAGGACATAGGACATATTATGCAACTTTTAAAAACAAATTTAGACTGTTTTTTTTTTTTTTCAATTTGTTTTCCAACATGCTGGCCTGCGGCTGTCGTTTTTTCGATTCCACTGTTCAGTTTGTCAGAGATTCTGCTTCTGCTTGAATCACAGTCAGTTGTAGACGTTCTATTGTGATTCAGCATTTTATTACACAGGCTACAAAACCCAACACAATTCCTACAAATAACATGCATTATATATTCAAGGTCAATATTTCAAGGTCATCAGCTGTTGCTCAATGGTGAGAAGATTTTGTCACGCATGCAATTTTTTAAATATCTCGTGCAAAAAATACAATTTTCAAATTTTAAACAAAAGATTGAGAGATGAGACGAATAGATAGAAGGTGCTATATTTTTCTGCAAGGTAAAATGTTGCCGGACCGTAAAGCCTCATTGAGATGATTTTGTGCTGAATTGTGATGGATGTAAACGATGGCTGATCTTTTCCCTTAACCTGTCTCTCGCAGGAAGTAACATCACGGTCTCGCTGTCCAGTAACTCTTCAGATGTTATTGAGGGGGAGACGGTCCAGTTGACTTGCGCTGTTACTGACACTCTGGGTCCTCTGTCTGTGACATGGCAGAGGACCGGTAAAGACGGAACCGGACCTGCAGTGGTTCTCGCTTCCATGGACCGTGAAGGGACGGTCACACCTGGACCGAAGCTCATGGAGCGCAGCAGCTATGGAGAGTTCCGGGTCGAGCGGGTCCGCCCTGACGTTTTTACCCTGTTCCTGTATAACGCTTTCCCCACAGATGAGGGCCAGTACAGGTGCAGCGCCACCGAGTGGTCCCAGAGTGGTACTGCACCTGACTGGACCTGGCAGCAGATTGGGGAGCAGTCGGCCATTAAGACGATCACGGTCAAATCAGTCGGTAAGACTTTTGTCTTTTGCATTGCAGTGTTATTGACATGTTTTCATTGCCACGCTCTCTCTATCTCCCTTTCTCGTTCTCTCTTTATTTATCTACCCTTACTTACCAGCCTCTTATTTATTCAATCTATCTCTCTCTTTACTATCTCTCTCTTACTCTTTCACTCTCTTTTTCTCTCTGCTCTCCCTATCTTTCACTTGATCAATCTCTCTCTTCCCTCTCTTCATGATCTGTCTCTTACTCATTCTCTCAGTCTTTCCTTTTTTCTTTCTTTCTTTCTCTGTCCTCCCTTTTCTCCCTCTCTTCCCTCTCTTCAGTATCTCTCGCTTACTTATTCTCTCACTTTCTCTCTCTCTTTCTCTCTCAGCTGCCTCTTTTCCCCCTCTCTTTCACTCCATTTATCTTTCTCTTATCTCTTCATTTTTCTCTTACTTGTTCACTCTCTGTTTTCACTCTCTCTCTCTATGCTTGCCAATCTCTATTTCTCTTTCACTCAGTCCATCTCTCTTTTCCCTCGTTCCTCCTCCTTCATTTTCTCTCTCTTGCTCATTTATCACACCCATTCTCGTACCCCGTCTCTCACTCATTCTCTTCTCTATCGTTCTCTCCAGTGTCTCTCTTCTCTATCACTCCTTGTTTCTCTCTCCCGTCTATCTCTGTTTTTTCTCTTCTTTTTCACTCCCACTCTCTCGCTTCTCACTCTCCTTCCCTCACGCAGTCTATTCTTTCTCATGTTCTCTATTTTCTTCATTCTTCATTTCTCCATTCACTCTCTATTTTTCTTTCAGTCTCTCTTTCATGCTCCCTTCTCTTTCTCTATTTTACTCTCTCTCTTGCTCTCTCTTTCTTACATCTATAGCAGGATCACAGACATGAAATTTTAACATGTTTACAAGTGCAGCACAGCAAGTATAAAAATGTTTAAAGAAAAGTTTATGAGGGAACTTCAAAGAAAACTCCTGGAAATTCATTGTGAAATAAATCCGTGGAATCTCAGATATGAAGTCTTCATCTATCAGAAATCTTTGAGGCTATTTTTATTTATTTCTCCGCTTTTGGTTATAATCATTGCTCTTTTCTGCCAAGATAATGATCCTTCTTGATTCCTCCGCTGTCAGGAATCACTTTTTCCAAGCATTGTTTCACCAGCCTGCTTTGATTTAAGTTCTTGGGGAAAAACTGTAGCAGATGAGTCTTGTCGTGTTTTTCTTTGTTCCAGTCGGCTGCACACATACAGTAACAGTTCAGGCCGTTAAAAAAAAAGCAGTTATGTAACTCCACAATTGACCACAATTCTGCTCCAAACTCAGTTTATCTAAATTAATAGTCTTGATTCTCACTGCACTCACACACTCAGGTTTTGAGTCCCACCTTTGGTTGGGTTAAACCTTACACACAGAGAAGTGCCACTTTGGGCCATAATTTATCTCTTTTTCCACGGGTATTTCACGGGTTAAGCCAGAAAAGAACCTCCGCGCTAGTAATTGGTTTTTCGGCTGTTTGGATCAAATGATACATAATGTATCAAACATACTTGATACATGCATAATTTAACTAATGAGGCCTCCACTGGACCTTCTCAAACGGGATGTGATTAATTTTAATTATGAATTTAGGTGTAATTCTTCTCTAAGAAGCCGGAGCATTATTTTAGGAAAAAGCGAACTATTAAAAACTATTCTATTTTATTAAAACATATATATTTTAATAGTCATTGAAGTTGGACATAAAGGAATATAGATACGTAAAGATGTTTTGCAACATGGCCTTGCGGGCAGATTCTTGACTTGATAAGGCAACCAGAGAGTCGGCGTCAATCCGCAACTTTTGAAATCTCTATTCCCACTGTGCACAAGGGTGAGAGTGTGTTGCGTGTTTTTCAGAGCCGTGTCTCTGTGTCTGGAATAATCAAACGCTCCACGACTCTGGGTGTCTGACTTTGCCTGTGCCTGCCTTTCACAGACAAGCGCTCCTGCTGATGCTAGACACAATTGTTTGTGTCATTATTCATGACTTATTATCCATAATAAGAACTCGGGAAGCCTTGTCCGGGCTGCATGTGACACACACAATCAAAGCCGCTAACAAACACATGACTGTGCTTTGCTGAGAAAGTTATACTTCACATGAAGTTAGTGTGATACTCAAGACTTTGAAGAACAGTAGTACATGCTTATGTGTGTGTGCTCTGGCTATTGTGTTACTATTGGGCCTCAAATACTTTATATAATCACAGGTTGTGGGCCTTTAGCTGGTCCCCACAACTTTGAAGGCCTGTTTAAGGGTCAATATTTGACTTAGGCCTAAGTTTAGCATTGTGTTTGGTGTGTACAGACATTTAGGGCAATGTAGGGCCCTGAATGGTAGATTTTTATGCTAAAGTGCTGATCTTTGGCTTGGCCCTACAACTTTGAAGACCTGTTTGAGAGTCAATATGTGATTTAAGGGACTCTGACTTAAGTGCAGGTATGTGCATGAGCATGCCTATGCTTCCCCATTTACTAGACGCAAAAGGACACACATATATCAATAAGTGGATAAATTGCCTTAAATGCAATTTGGGAATGCTAACTTGCTTTATATTTTTTTTATGAACAAGGCACATGCTTTCAAGTAAAGTAAAGTAAAGTAAAGTAAAGTTAAGTGAGTTTGTCAATTTGGTCACTAGGGACCCAACCAAAATTGTGCTCTGCATTTAACCATCCAGTGAAGTTGTCAGTTCACAGTGAAGTGAACACACACAAACCCGGAGCAGTGGGCAGATTTGAGCCGTGTCACCTGGGGGTCAGTGTCTTGCTCAAGGTCAATCAGTGGTGAAACTCACCTGACCCGGATTCGAACCTATAGCATTTGGGCAGCAGATCCAACTCTCTACTACTGGACTGTAGTCTTTAAGTCGTTATAGTTGTTCATGACAAATAATTTTAGTCAAAATTGAAGTGAAGATGAACTGGTCAAATGTCAACGTACATTTCTGACTTCATTGTTCAACGTGTTAGCAGCTTACTTGTGTTTAATAAAGCAAGAATGTGTGTGTAATGCGTTTAGCTGCTGGCAGGATTTGGTTAGTATTTGACAGGTCACCTTGTCCAAATGTTATCTAAAGCACTCCAGATTAACTGTGCCCTCCTTAAGCTTTCTTCTCAAACAGAACCCACCAACCTTATTTTCTCAGCCAAGTGAATGTCTGAACTCTGGAATTTTCCCATGGAGTCTTGCTCTTCCAGGCTTATTATCATGCAGACAGAGTGGTACGATAACACAAACCACCAACCACTGCCCTGTACCTTAAATAGACAGTTTGCATAATTGAAGGACACCAATTGCTCTTCAAATGGTTTTGCAACCCCGACAGACCTTGTGGTGCCCCAGAGAGCTGGTTAAAGTTCCGACCCGGTGGGTTTGAAGGTGTTTACCTGTACACCGCTACAGTTCAGCAGCCAGGCATCATTAGAGCTCTGACGGTCTCTGGTGCAGGAAGAGCTCAACCTTCTGCCGGTCGGAAGCGAGGACAAACATTGGCCAAATAGCAGATTCCCGTTCCACTGGGACGCAAAGAGCAGTCCTGAAATTTCATTTTTGAAATTAAACTTTAAATAGCAAGAGAACGTCTGTGGGGTTATCTCGCTTTTTCAATGGTGTTGTTTAGTATTAGCCAATTAAACATGGAGAAGCATCCGCTATTTTAATATGACTCTGCCAGGACTAAGACCCGCCCTCCTCACTAGACGGTTAAATAAAACTAACAGTGACGTCGAGTATTACCCCATCAAACGTAGGATAGGTGGCGTCTTAATAAAATGTGTGTAAATAAAATGCAAAAAAAATGGACATCACATTTTAGTAGACCTTAATTATATAATAAACAAAATATCTTGATAGTATGCTTGTGGGTTGATGTTGCACTGTTTAAAAAAAATTAAAAAAAAAAATACATTGCATATTGATTCAGAATGGGACACGCAATTTCATTCTCAAATATGGGACGGTTTCGCATTTTAAAGAGCCGTAGGATCACCAACATGGTGACACAACTAGCATTGCGTTGTGTAATGTTTCGTTGGTTGATGTTGGAGATTTTAAAACCAGTTTTAAAAACAGTTCCATATGCCACTCTTCTTTTAACCATGGATATTTTCAGCCGGACTTGGATGTGCAGTGCTTTAGCTGGCATTATCTTTCCTTACAGTCTCGGGCATTAGGGACGGGGTGCTAACTGCCAATCAGATCTCTCTCCAGTGTGAAAGAACCACATTGTTGGTTAATACTAATAGTTTTTTTTCTCCCTCATCAGAATCCTTCTTTTTCGTGTCGGCCTCCTCTCGTACGCCCAGTGTGACTTTCGGAGACTCGTTTGATCTGCAGTGCATTGTGAAGCCCAAGCACAACCCCAGCGTTCCCGCAGCAGTCACGTGGCGCTTCCAGCCGGCCGAGAGCTACGGCGAGTTCCGAGATTTGGTGACTTTCACGCGGGACGGGACTCTGCAGTGGGGCGAGCAGCTGCTGGGACTGGGGACTCGCACCACGGTGGACCGGACCCCCACCAACACCAACTTTCGACTCAGCATCACGCGAGCTGGACGCAAAGAGGCCGGGACGTACCAGTGCGCCGCCTGGCTTTATCGGAGGAATTACAACGGGTCCTGGAGCACAGTGGCCAATCGGACCTCCAACCTTCTGGGCATCAGCGTGCTGCAGCCGGGTGAGTGTAAAAACGGCTTCCCACACAGAAAAGGTGCTTGTAAGTCGATCTCTGACTGAGATTTGTTGCTTTGACACCTTTCGAGATTTCAGTTCTTGGATGTTCTTACCATTAAGCGAATCCACACATGACAACTGATGCCTTTATTGTCACTGTACAAATAAAGTATTCCGTTATTATGCACTATTTTGCAGTCTGGCCTAGTTTCACAGCTTTCATGCTTATTAATGTTCTGCAAGGTTTTTCTGCACAAGACACTCGTGCCACGCTGGTGATTGGCATGCTGGTGCAGTCGAGGCCTTTCTAATGGCCTCCGGTGTGCGAGAAGGAGGTCGGTGAGATCCTCAGCAGCAGCCAAAGCGATTAGAAGAGAAGAATATGAAGAGGGGAGTAATGAGCGGGAGAGAGGGTCATTAGAGCAAAAATTGGAACTCATTAAACTCCGTCCCTCTGGACTCCGGTCCCAGGATTGAATGTTGTCACTCCTTCACCTCACTTGTGTTTGTGTGAGGAATTTCAAGTTCAAGTTTAGTGCATTTGTAAGGCGCTTTTCACAAATGTATCAAAGCGCA
>SOMO01000043.1:804917-817789 GCA_028128575.1 Paedocypris carbunculus | reverse complement strand
AGCCCCTCACACGGCTGATTTAATGGTGGACGATGGCCAGTTTGGCATCTGGATCCCCAGTGAAGATACGTACATCAGTGTGTTTTGTTCTTCTAATGAGTTGTGATTCTCCACATATGTTGTTCCTGTTAGCATGATCAGTGTGGGTTTGTTTATTTCAGCGAGAGAATGCACTTTTGAAATATTTATGTCTTTTGGAGTGGAATAATTTGACTGAGTCTTGGCCAATTTGCCAGTCTGAAAATAATTCAGACGGTCCAAATAATTGAGTATTCAGTCCTGGCGGAGAATAATTCAGATGTCTGTCCTCATCTTTCCACCGCTTCTTCAGGCTGGGCTAGTTTTGTGCGTCGTCGGGTTATTAAAGCGTTTATTTCGAGGTGTTTGTGGTGGCCTGTAATGAGTGGAGGACTTGTTATGTGGCTCCTGTAGTCGTTCTTCTCGCTGCTAACCAAGCATGGCATGACCACCAGCGGTCAGGGCCAAATCACGTCACACCTATCATAACTCATCTCACTCCGCGGCTAAAACTCCATTTTCCTCATGAATATTAATGAGGGGGCATGTGGGATTGTGTTTCTCATCTCTAGGCCTGCGGGAGAAAATGTGTGAGTACTGTCTTTTCACTGAGGCTAGTTACGTTACCTGCCTGAACGGTGTCCAATCAATTCTCCGCCACGGCTGTGTGTTTCGTTCCACACGGAACTTCTGATGAATGCGGGCGGCCCTGTGCCACGGACGGGCGCTTTGGCGTCATTAAGCTATAAAAGGGTGAAAAGTAAGAAAGAGTGTGGCAGAGCTGAAAGAGAGCGCTCTCTTTATTTCTACACTTTCTTATGTCTGTTTTGTGGAGCTTAACTAGTCTGCTTTGTCTGAGAAATGTCATTCAAATGAGGAAACATTTCATTGAATATTTAATTGCTAGTGATTAGTTGGTTGGTTAACAAAACCCAGAGTCAGTGAACTGTACAGTGGGATAATATGAAAGCAATAATATGAATAAAAATAATAGTAATAATTATAGTTAATTATTATATTAGAGTTAGGTAAGCACTTGTATTTGAAAAATTGCAATGATATGTGAGTCGCCTGGATTAAAATGTCTGCTAAGTGACTGTAAAGTTAATTAAAGTAACAGTAAAATAAATAAGTGGAAAGTGAAAGAAAGTGGCCAGTGCCATACTAGGAAATTGTATATACGTATTCACTCATCCAACTAGTGAAATGTATTTGCACAACATGAAGTGAACACACACACACACATGCCTGGAGCAGTGGGCAGCTCTGGAAGCAAATCGGGTTTAATTTGGGAATCAAACCTGCAACCTTTGGGTCACAAGTCCTTTAGAACTGGCAGCCATAAATAAACCTCACGCCTGCTGGAAGGTTTTTTCTTTGAACATGACATATTTAGACAAGCTTCTTTCCCAAATATTCACATTAGTGGTTCAAATTTATGATTTCCTACAACGGTGAAACGAATCTCAAGCGCCTTTAGTGTCTCTGTACTAAACATCACAAGAACTTCAGCTTGAACTGTCCTTATGTATTTTATGTGCTTTTTCTGCTGAAAATCCTGCTTCAGTACAATCTACAGCCATTCATAATAGATGAGCTTTAAAATGTGTGGTTTTCTTGTGGGTGCGCGGCGCGGCTCTAATGAGCTGCGTGAAAGCCAAATCTGAAGCTTTTCAGGTACGTGTAGCATTACTGTCTTCATTTCGTTTAGAATTGTTAATAAAAGCTTTGCAGACGATTCTTACCACTGTTTTGTGTCGACAAGCCTCTCGTGTCAATTGTCCTGTGGCGTTTCATTAGCCTCCTGACCATGAGTGGTGGTCCGTTAGCTTGCTAGAATAAAACAGGCAGATTTGATTCGTTAATGTTGTAATGATTTCAGTGCATGGCGGTGGTCTTCACTAGCCTGAGCTTTGGTGTAAACGCCCAGCAAATTCACAAGTCCTCCTGAGAGTTTACAGTTGAACAAAATCATTTAAAGAGCTGGATTTCAATTGATCTAAATGCTCGCAGACGCCAATTAGCTAGTTTTTGCAGAACAAATGCCTTTCTCCGGCAGAATTGCTGTCATTAGGTCAATGCTACTTCAGCTTCTCTCTGCAGGTACGTTACCAACCCTGTGATTTTCATTACAAAGGCCATACAGGATGAGGAAAGTGAGCAGCAAAGAAAGTGTTTTTAACTGCTAGTCACGAAAAAAAAACTGCCTTTGTTACACTTAATTTGTTATGTGCTTTTTAAAAGAGTTTAGTGCTGCTGTCTCCGCTCTGTTTTAGTGATTTTAAAATTACAAACAGCCCATCAGTCATTTTTACCATCCTGCTTTTTTTTTTTTTTAACCGCTTTTCTGTTTCCTGGTCTTGTGTAGCTGAAGCCACTCCTGTCAACTGTGGGCATGATGGCGAGACACACCCCTTTTATTAGTGGCCAACCAATCACTTGGTCCCATGGGCAATTTTTAGGACTGGGACTCAAATCTGAGTTTTATATTGAACAGTGTTGAATAATTAATCTGTTAGAATAACAGTCCATTAATCTGGTAGAAGTGCTTTACTATTAAAATTGATTAAAATGTTTATTTTACAGTTACGTGGCCATAGAACAGATTTATTTTGTTATTATTTGCAACGCCTGTCAAAGCTCTAAAACGTAGTCTGACAAGAGTACCACACAAACCTAATACATACAGTATTCATATTATAGCAACATATATAAATGTGGACAAAATGTTTAAGAAAACCAAAATTGCAATGTTTAGCTTCAGAAATCTGAGTAAAATTGGGTAAAATTAGTTAATCACTGGTAGAAAAAAGGTATAAGCAGACTTTGCAATAACAGGTAGATTACTCCTCTAAAAGACGCTTGGAGCTTGGGTGGCAGAACTGCTGTTTTATGGAAATGCAAGGCTTTGATATTCTGATTTACATACTTTTTTGTCCCTTTTCTGCGAAAAAAAAGTCAACACTTCGCTTCAGCCGCGCGCTGATGGGCTTCGGCACCTCGGGGAAACAGGAAGTGAGCGGAGCATCTCTCTCTCTCTCTCTCTCTCTCTCTCTCTCTCTCTCTCTCTCTCTCTCTCTTTCTCTCTCCCTCACTCGCTCTCTCGCTCTAACAGGATTATCCTTCACCGACGCTCCTGTCTCAGCTCACAAGCATATCACATTCTTAATAAACGCGTTACCTCACAATCTGTGCGGCCGCAGGTGATGTATATGGCAATGAGGCAGTAGGGGGCTTCTCGCTGTCACAGTTTGAATCTTGTTTCACTCTTATTAAGCTCCCAGAGCATTACAGGCCTCAGCCTCACATCACAACCCACTGCTTGACAAACGCTCCAGCGGCTTTGAAGTGAAGCTTTGTTGGGTTCCTCCTGGTCTTTAAGGAGGTTCTCGTCTCTCCGAGAGCGTCAGACTCACAAAGCAAGACAAACGCAGTCAGAACGCCGCACTTCCGTCATCCTGCTCATCATCAGCATCAGCATCAGCATCACACAGTGTGATCTCCGCCGAGTTTTGCCGTGAGGTCTCACTGGTGTTTAGTGGATCTAAATGTCATTTGACAGCGGAGTAATCTTCTTTATGCTAGTGAAGCTGACAAATTAGAAAACTAAAAACGGTTCTTTTATGTATTTTATAAGAAATTGGCTCGAGAGCTAAAAGAACGAAACGGAAACCAGGTTTATTTATTTATATTATCACTGTTCGTTTCAATGCCATATTGAGCACACAATTTCCCCGAAATGTGGACAAACAGTTTTATTCTGAAGCTAAAAAATGCTGAGCACCGATTTAAACGGCAATGTCTCCTCCTGCTGGACAACTGAACAGTTTACAATGGGACAATAGAATAGAATTACACGAATAGAATAGAATGGAATGGATTAGAACAGAGCCAAATATTACATATTGAATAAGTTGCGGGACATGATCAGGGACATATTCTTTAGAAAAGAATACCAAAGTACCAATAAGCCTAGCAGCCTCATTCACGCAAAACATTCATAACTGGAAAGGATTGTCTTTTGGGAATTTATTTGAATACGTTTCGAAATAATTATTTTTTTATAGAATGCAGTTCAGTTAAATGAATTCATATTTTAATTTGTTCAATTTACTTGCGCGTGCTTGTACTGTTCGATTTCTATTGGCTACGGAGTCGAACGCGTCATCAGATTTGCGACGCTGGCGGGTGAAAGTGAAGCCGATGAGTGAACGACTAACGACGCTGTGTTGAGAAGATGGAACGGATTTTGTGCCAAATACACGGTGAGTGACGGACTTTACCACGTAAAGTTTATACTATCGATGACCACCAGACAGCAACGTGTGATGTCAACTTACGCCACTGTTACAAATAAAAATGAGCTTCTGAGCTAAAATGCGACGTTTTTTGGTCCAGGCAGTACGTGCTTGTTGAAGACCGGTGTAAAAGAAGGACCATCGAAAGGCAAAAGTTTCTATGTTTGCACAGCGCGTGAACCGGAGCCCTGCAGCTTTACGCGAATGACCGAGTGAGTGCACGTGCATTGTGACGTTTTCATTTAGTACGTCCATAAATGAAGAATACGTTTAGCATTTTTATATCACACGTACGGGACTTACACGCACACGTAGTGCAATTACTGTATAATCAGCGTTTTTATTGTACTCTACGTTGCCAGGATTCCTGCATCTCACTGCCTTCAGCACGAGGACTCTGTGGTAGAACTTCAAGCTCTAGTCCACTGTGAAAAACGGGACCAACACAAGTAAGGCATCCACACTTGTGTCCCTTTTTGGATTGTGATTTACAGATGTTTAATTCCTAACCAGGCTGTTGTATCGCTGTATTGTGGGGAAAACCGAAGGGCAGAAGTGGTGTGGGTCTGTTCCATGGAGTGAGGTACATGCTACTTTGATCTAAAAACAAAAAACCTTCATAAATTTAGTTGTAAAAACATGTTCATATTTTGAGCTCGTTTGTCATTCCACTGTTTTTCCCTCAAGCAGAAAGAGCCAGAGAGAAGCAGCGTGACGTCACACCAGAATGCCTCTTCCTGTCTTCCTCCAGTCAAAAACCCTTTCAAAGTCACAACCAAAGAGAGTCTTTCAAAAACCAGTCAAGGTCCCAAAACTAAACCGGACGCAGAAGAGGTTGGACAGCAAAACCAGCGCACAAACAGTGAAGATCATGGAAAATCTAAACCAACAGAGCATTCCAAAAATATCAAGAATAGTAGTCATAGTAGCCCAAGTAGTCAAGATCCTTCAGATAAAGAGGAAGGAGACCCCGAATCATGGAGGAATAAGAAACTTCCTGCCGGTATGAAGGTAAAGAAGAGACTGTCTGAAGATGAAAGGCAGAAGCCTGAATGTATAAACGCTACAGAAAGTGGAGATTCACAAGAAAACGGCAATAGTTCACGTGACGGCAAAAACCTCAAATCTGCAGGAACCAGCAACCTCGAACAAATCCGTTCTTCTGCGTCTAGAAGCCACA
This sequence comes from Paedocypris carbunculus, assembly GCA_028128575.1. NCBI lineage: Eukaryota > Metazoa > Chordata > Actinopteri > Cypriniformes > Paedocypris > Paedocypris carbunculus. Next base: position 812,293 of record SOMO01000043.1, on the reverse strand, counting down.
CGAGTTCATCAGACGTTCCCTCCAACAGCCAAAGCACTTCCTTCAAATCCGATTCAGGTCAAGCTCAGAACGTACCAAGCACAAGCGAAAAACAAACTTCCAGTTCTACCAAACCAAAGGAGTCTGAAAAGCTGGACCAGAGTCAGAAGAAACACCAGAGTGGCTTGGCCAGATTTGGCGAGTGGAGTGATGAAGATGATGATGTTCAGATAGTTTCAGTCCAGCCTGGTCGTCCTCAGAAGACGGTTCAGAAGACTCTCACGTCATACACTGGTTTCCAGCCTGCTTCTAAACTTCAAGGCCAGCGTGAGGACCAGGAGCTCTACAGCCATCTCACAGCTCAGCTCAAGCAGAAGAAGGTCTCCGCTTTCTGTAGCTGATGTAATGATGGTTTCAGAGTACTAAAGAGCGTCTTTCCTTCTCCAGGCGACGCTCTCAGCAGTGAACGTGTCTGCTCTGCCCGACAAAGGAGATCGCTTGAAGAGTCAGGTGAAGGAGCTGGAGGAGGCTCTTGGCTCTTTGTGTCTGACTCAGCCATCTCTCGCTGGTATGTTTCACCTGGTTCACATCTCAAACTGGTTTTAAACAGAGACCAGTTAGTTAAAACTCTTTGCTCTTTATCTAGGGTCTCAAGATGAAGACAAACCAGAGAAGAACCCTAAAGCCACATCCAGCCTGGCCAATCCTTTCGCTCGACCTGGAGGAACCATCCTCCTGCCCTCAGCTCCACCGCACACCCTGCTGGAGTCCAACAGTGGCTCACTGGGCCAGAGCCAAGGCTTCTCACAAGCGTTTGGATGTAATGTGCTTGATTCCTCAAGCTGGTGGACGGGTTCTTCATGTCTGTCTGTCTCTGCAGTGAACCATCAGAACCAGGCTTTCTATGGAGGCAGGATGACGGAGAACAGACTCGTGGCAGTGCGCAATGCCACCACTGAAGCCATCGACCATCTCCACGGCTCACTGGAGTCCTGCCCTGCTGAAGATGTGGAAGCACCGGAGCCCAAAGGTCTCAAGGTGCCTGCAAAACTCACGTTTCTTGTTGGTTTCACATCTAGTGCTGCATCGATAACGCATTTAATTGATTGATTACTAATTACTTATGTTTTTTGTTAAATATTTTGGGTAATAGTTTATTGATTTTATTTTTTTTTTTTACAATTTTGAGTTTATTGAAATGTGAATTAACAAGCTAAATAGAATGATACATAGTTATATCTATCTAAATAGTGTTTCAGCTTTGATTTGATTGACTTTCTAGTCAAATATTCTGGGTGCTTTATTTTTCCTAGATATTTATTGATACAGTATGTATGTGTATATGTATTTTTAACTGTAAATATTTATTTGTAAAGTAATTCTTTATTCGAAATACTTTATTCATCCCTTTGGGGAAAATTGTCTTTTGTTCCAAACACAAAATATTAATACAATTTTCATGTGATAAAAATAAAATCTAAACTTAAAAGCAAAAAGTTGTCAATGTTAAATTCTGTTTAATGTACACTGAGCATAGGTTAAGGAATTGGTTATATGGTTATAGGAATTGAAAAGTTGCATACCAGAGTTCTCTTCTTCGTCACTAGGTGGAGTTGTTGCCTCATCAAAAGAAAGCTTTAGCTTGGCTGCTGTGGAGAGAGACACAGAAGCCGTGCGGAGGAATTCTGGGTAATTAATTGTGCCCCCGCCCCATATTTTATTCAGTGTTAAAAATATTTTGAAATACTAAATGTTCTTTTTGTCTTCCAAATATTTCCCAAGCTGATGACATGGGCCTGGGAAAGACTCTCACAATGATTTCCCTCATCCTGTCTCAGAATAAGAAGAATGAAAAGCTTGAGGAATGGATTTCAAAAAACGGTATTTATTTGTCTTTCTTTTAACTTCTTTGGGTCATGTAGCTCTGTGAATTGTGAGCTGTGGGTGACAAACATCTCTCCATTCTCAAAATTAGAAAATCCGATTAGTGAAAAAAAAAAATGACACCATTCTTCATTTTTTTTTTTTTTCCTCCCTTTTTTTACCCATTTTGATTTTTAATGTTTTCCGCATATTTTCTTTCTCAAATTTTTGTGCTTGGTCTTTTGGCCCTAGTTTGAGGTGCGGTTGACTAGGAAGTGTTGGTGGTTTAGTGAGCACTTAAACACTAACATTAAGAGTTGATGCATCTTAATAATATGAATGAAAAAAAGACCTTCTTGAGACATTTTCTTCACAGATATTTTTCATAATATTTTGATGTGAAGAGACAAAAATGTCTACTGTTATTCTGAAGTAGTCTGCCATCACAATAATTTAACAAAACCCTGTAAAAAATAACAATTTAATCACAGTGTATACTCTTGTTAAAAAAGCGGTGAATGACACCGTCACAGAGCTGCCAATCACATTCTCACCAGCCAATCAGAGTACGGGCCCCGCCCCACATGAAACTAGTGCCAAAAATCTGAAACAAAAAAAAAAGTTTTGAACAAAAAGGTGACGATTGCAAGCAAAAAATAATAATGAAAAAATGTCTTTGTTTCTTCAAAATGTACGTTTGACATTTTTGGCACTAATCTGATTCCATACAGATTCAGCCGTAGTGATGTCACAGGGAACGCTGATCATCTGCCCTGCTTCACTGGTGCACCACTGGAAGAACGAGATCGAGAAGCGCGTGAAGCGAAGCCGACTCAGCGTGTATCTGTACCACGGCCCGAACCGACAGAGGAGCGCAAACGTGTAGGATTCAAGTCGGGCTCTTCCTCTACACGTCTGGCTTTATTCCCCTCACGATCTGTTTCCCCACCAGCCTTGCTGAGCACGATGTGGTGATCACCACGTACAGTCTGGTCTCCAAGGAGATCCCGGTTCTCAAAGGCGAAGCAGAGAAGCCGTCTCAGGACTCTGATCACGTGGTAGAACCAATCGCTCGGGTTGAGGTTTGTGGACCAGTTCTAATGGGGGGTGTTTGTTCTCCTGCAGTCTCCAGATCTGCCCCCTATCGCACGTATAGCCTGGGCCCGAGTGATTCTGGACGAGGCACACAACATCAAAAACCCCAAGGTGCAGACGTCTGTGGCGGTGTGTAAGGTGCGAGCTGGAGCCCGCTGGGCCGTCACTGGAACGCCCATTCAGAACAACCTGCTGGATATGTACTCGCTACTCAAGTACGCTCACTTCCTCACTACACTACACAAATACCCTAAGTTTACTTTATTCTTTGTTCACCCAAAAGATGCGCAAACACAAGAAAAAGAAACACTGCGTCCTCATCCGCAACTATTATAGCCATTGATGGTTCTGTACGGTCATTTGATAGAAGTATGTTGTTTTTAGAAATATGATAAAACACAATAACATGCATAAACGTCATCACTGTACGCACTTTTATTTTTTTTATTCTTTACAAAATGTGAAAGAATTTACAATATTACAATAATAATATTACAAACATAAATTCAACATGATGCTTTTCTGGACAGAGCCACAATGTAAGATGTAAGTTTTGCAGACGGAACAGAGTTAACAGTCAGTTTAGGTGCTTCATTACTACTCAACTACATTATAAAAAGCACAACAGTACAGTAAAAGGCCTTGCGAGACTCCACATAGGTACGATGAGATATCTATTTGGGGTAGGTCTTATTTTCTCTGAAACCTGTTTTGTCTTTAAAGGCAAATATTGAGGCGGAATACACCAAATTTCATTTAGCAACTGTGGTTTGTCTTTTTGAAGGTTCCTGAGATGTTCTCCATTTGACGAGTACAAGCTGTGGAAGGCTCAGGTGGACAATGGTTCCAAGAGAGGAGGAGAGCGGCTGAACATCCTCACCAGAGCCCTGCTGCTGCGCAGAACCAAGACCCAGACTGACGCTTCTGGGAGTCCACTGGTAAAAGCCCATCACCGGTAACGCTCCAGTGTTGGTGGCAGTGGTTTCTCACAGGAAGTGGTGTGTTTCAGGTCTCCCTGCCTGGCAGAAGCTGTGAGGTCCACAGGCTGAACCTATCTGAGGACGAACAGGCCGTGTATGATGTGGTTTTCGCTCGATCCCGGTGAGTTTGAGGCGTTTGTGTGCCTGGTGATGTCATCTCACTATGACATCATCACCTCCACAGGTCCACCCTCCAGAACTATCTGAAGAAGCACGGCGACGGCCAAACCAACGGCAATGACGGGAACCCTTTTGAACAAGGTCGGCTGCTTCCACCACTATCATCTCCGTATCCCATGGCGACGTGTAAACAAGCTTGTGGTGTGTTTCAGTGGCGCGAGAGTTTGGAATGTCTCAGTCTTCATCTCAGCAGCCCGCGGCCACCAGCACGTGTCACATCCTGTCACTGCTCCTGCGTCTGCGGCAGTGCTGCTGCCACCTGTCCCTGCTGAAGAAGGTGAGGTCTTCCTCTCCTCTCCTCTTCCTCACCCGTGACAGTGTGTGTGTGTGTGTGTGTCAGACTCTGGACCCGGCCGAGCTGCAGGGAGATGGTGTGTCTCTGTCTCTGGAGGAGCAGCTGTGTGCTCTGTCCCTCAGCGAGCCTGACGACAGCGTGATGCTCAACGGCAGCCGCTTCTCCTCACAGCTCTTCCAGGAGAGTCAGGAGAGCACCAAGGTAGCGTCCATCCCTTTCTCACGCCTCGCTTCAATCTTATTGGATGTTGTCTTGAGCGGTTCGTCAATCGATTAGCGTTCTGAGCTTCAAATTGTGATCACATTTTCAGCATTTTCTAATTAGACGACTCGACTGTCCAAACGGACGCTATGATTTCCGTCTTTGCTTTCCTGTGACGTGAATTCCAAAATGTGTGGACTACATGTTTAAGATTCCAGGAAATGTCATTTGTTTGGCTGAAAGACTTGAATCTGAGGAAGATCTGAGCGTCGCATCAATCTCTGCTGGGATTGCGCCTCTAGCTAATCCCAACTCATAGAAGATTTATGAACCTAAGACATTCAATGGAAAGTGAAGCCTATTTAAAATGCTATTTAAATAACTACAATGTAGCGATTTGTCTTGTGGAAACATCTCCGACTGTTCTAGATTTCCGCTGTTTTGACTGAACTGAGAGAAATCCGAAAGAAGGATCAGAAAAGGTACGTGCTCCTCGCTTTCAGTTGGTTTTGTGGATGTTAAGATTTAATTATTTGTTTAGAATCATGATTTGTAGATATGGACATTACATTTTAAACGCATTGATCTGATGTCATTCATAATCCCATTAATGAATCCAAACGTCATTTAGAATTTTGATGAGTGTGACTTCCTGTCGGCAGTGTGATCGTGTCTCAGTGGACCAGCATGCTGCACATCGTGGCGCTGCACGTGAAGAAGATGGGCCTGAGGTTCGCCGTGATCGATGGCACGGTCAATCCCAAACGCAGGATGGACCTGGTGGAGGAGTTCAACACAAACCCCCGCGGAGCTCAGGTGTGCAGCTCATCCATCACCATCATCACCCACCTGCTTCTCCTGATGCCTCCTCCCTCACTGCAGGTGATGCTGGTGTCTCTGTGTGCTGGCGGCGTCGGCATTAACCTGGTCGGTGGGAATCATCTCTTCCTGTTTGACATGCACTGGTGAGTCGGACACGTCTGGTTCTTCAAGATCATCAGGATCAGATCTGATGTTCACAGGAACCCGGCTCTGGAGGACCAGGCCTGTGATCGCATCTACAGGGTGGGACAGTCGCGGGACGTCACCATTCACAGGTGAGTGAGTGAGAGCAGTGGGCAGCGCAGGAGCAGATGTGGTTCAGGTCTCTCTTGGAATTGGCAGCCTGTGAATGACAGATGGAAATGAAGGTCAGGACACGTCTGTTCTGAGGACAGCATCAGTATATGTGCAGTGCTTTCCAGTGCTCCAGAGACATCAGGACAGGATGTTTTGTCTTTGCTTTCCAGATTACAGATTAAGAGTCTCTCTCTCTCTCTCGCTTGCTCTGGCTTTCTCTAGTTCTCTATGTCGCCTTTCGCTCGTTTTAGCTCTATTGCTCTTTCGCTTTCTCTAGCTCTCGTCTGCTCTTTTGCTCGCTTAAATTCTCTCTCGCCTTTCGCTCGATTAGCGTTCTCTAGCTCTCTCCCTCTTGCTTTCTCTCCTGCTCTCGCTTGCTTTTGCTCTAGATCTCACTCACTCTCGTTTTCTAGCTTCTACTCGCTTTTGCTTTCTCTCACCCACTCTAGCGCTCTTTCTTTTGCTTTCTCTCTCTCTCTCTCTCTGTCTCTCTTGCATTCTCTCTCTCTCTCGCTCGCTCTAAGCTTTCATTCAAGCTCTTACTCGCTTGCTTCCTCTAACTTTTCACTTGCTATAGCTTGTTCGCTCTCACCATCGCTTTCTCTCCTCTCGCTTTAGCTTTCTCTAGCTCTCCCTCGCTTTAGCTTTCTCTAGCTCTCCCTCGCTTTAGCTTTCTCTCCCTCTCCCTCGCTTTAGCTTTCTCTCCTCTCGCTTTAGCTTTCTCTAGCTCTCCCTCGCTTTAGCTTTCTCTCCTCTTGCTCGCTTTCTCTCCTTCTCTAGCTCTTGCTCGCCTTCTCTCGCTTTAGCTTTCTCTAGCTCCCACTCGCTTTCTCTCCTTCTCTTGCTCGCTTTCTCTCTAGCTCTTGCTCGCTCTCTCTCCCTTTCCCGCTTTAGCTCTCACTCGCTTTCTCTCCTTCTCTTGCTCACTTTAGCTTTCTCTAGCTCTCACTCGCTTTCTCTCCTTCTCTTGCTCGCTTTAGCTTTCTCTAGCTCTCACTCGCTTTCTCTCCTTCTCTTGCTCGCTTTAGCTTTCTCTAGCTCTCACTCGCTTTCTCTCCTTCGCTTTCTCGCTTTAGCTCTCACTCGCTTTCCTTCTCTTGCTCCCTTTCTCTCGCTTTAACTCTCACTCGCTTCCTCTCGCTTTAGCTTTCTCTAGCTCTCACTCGCTTTCTCTCCTTCTCTTGCTCGCTTTAGCTTTCTCTAGCTCCTCATTTGCTTTTTAGCTTTCTCTAGCTCTTTCTCGCACTCGCAAGATCTCACGCTTGCTTGCTTGCCTTCTCACTTCAAAAGTTATAGGAAGAAATACTGTACAATATTACCTGGGATACGTTTGACATGTGCTTTGTTTTCTTCTCTGTAGGTTTGTGTGCGTCGGGACAATAGAAGACAAGATCTCCTCTCTACAGGAGAAAAAGAAGGAACTGGCTCAGAAAGTGCTCTCAGGAACCGGATCCTCGTTCACTAAGCTCACTCTGGCTGATCTCAGGCTCATATTTGGAGTGTGAGACAAACAGATGCTACAGTCGCAAGATTTTAACCTATACGTCAAATAAACCTAAAGTATGTTATAATAAAAGCAGAGTATTTTTTATGTTAGAAAGTTAGTTTTTCGTTATTTAACAGCATGTAAATGCATCTTGTAGAATCAAGTGTTTTTTTTTTTT
>SOMO01000043.1:780903-796261 GCA_028128575.1 Paedocypris carbunculus | reverse complement strand
AAAAAAACATTTCAGGTCAATAAAAAACAGGAAAGACCTAGAAGATCGTTTTGTGGCAGCCACTTCATCAGCTTGACATTCTTTGGAGCGTTGGCAGGAACTGCTCCAGTGTATCTCCACAGCACCTACAGATAAAACCACAGATTTAATTTTTGTATTAGTTGATCATTTTTTATTTTATGAAACTAACCCTCTGTGGTATCTGTCTGAACGCTTCAAAGAACTCCTTGGCTTTGGCCTCAGGAAGCTGTGAAACCATGGAGCCCAGAGTGAAGACCACAAATCCGTCCTCGCCAGAACCGTTCACAAACTCTTCTAGTTCCTGTTTGGGAAAGGAAATACAACATATTTATTTATTTAAAACTCTCCTTAAATGTATTATCTCTAAACCTTACCTTTGTTAAAAGTCCTTTCTTTGCACAATTGATTCCCCCAATCTGCACCATATTAGGCATTTGGGGTTTGGGATGTTCAAAAGTAAAGTCATACCGAAGAAGCCAGATGGCCCCATGACCCAGCAGTTCTTTATAAGTGGTCTCCTTCTGCAAATATTCACTGGCCAAATCATCAAAAGTAGCAAACATCTTTTGGCAGAAGAAAGCTTCTAAGATGATCATAAGATTGTTTTGAACTCTTTGAGGAAAAGTCATCTGGTCCGTGAAACCGGTGAAAAAGCGCGGGACATAAGATGGAGGTCCAGGACACTGGGTTGCGGTATCCTCCATACGACAGGGAATTCCTCGTAGAAAATACACAAGAGGAACCGAAAAAGCTTCAGCAATGATGGTTCCACATGGCAGGAAAGGATCAGTGAGCACAACATCAAACTCCATCCGTCTGAGACTCTTCATCAGGGGGTTGTCATAGAGCAGTCTTCTACAGCCTTTCACTTGCATCTCTGTGAAATTCCTCATGATCTCGAAATTTGATATGATTTTGGTCATTTGAGAAGATTTCTCCAACGCTTGCTGCTTTATTGGTTCCAGTTTGGAATTCAGCTCCTCAAGAGTGAAAGGAACAGGAAAAGACATAGTGGTGTAATTACCAGATCCCTTAATCAGAACACTGGTCTCAGGAACCAGAACCACCGCCTCATGACCCAGTCGAGTCAANGTTTTGATGTGACTGCTTGAGAAAACGACTTTCCAAAAAAATGTAAATAGTAGAGTTTATTGAGAATTAATGCAACAATGAAAACAAAAATATGGATTTACTTTTTATTCTATAATTTTTTAGACAGATTTCATTTTTGAGGCATTTAAATTATTTATAAAAACCTAGTCTCAAATACATTATCGTTACTTTTCCTAATGGAAGGAAATTTATTCCCTCTTCCTTTTCCCAGTTTTACCAAAACACTTCCTGAGACAGAACATGCAGCTCTTGAAGGCCACGAAAATGACAGTCACCAGAACCAACAAGAGAAAGCCNAAACTAGTCTCAGATACTGAATTGTTACATTTTTCACAAATTTATTCCCTCTTCCTTTTCCCAGTTTTACCAAAACACTTCCTGAGACAGAACATGCAGCTCTTGAAGGCCACGAAAATGACAGTCACCAGAACCAACAAGAGAAAGCCAAACACGTCCAGACAATGGTACTGGATCCAGTTCAGGTCGTGCGCTGCAGGTCTGAGATGTTCTGCTCCTTTATGTCTCATCACAAACTCAGTCCAGAACACAGCCAAGTCCAGTGGCTCAATGGGACGGTCTCTGTGAATGGCTGAAAGCTTGGTCANAAAATGACAGTCACCAGAACCAACAAGAGAAAGCCAAACACGTCCAGACAATGGTACTGGATCCAGTTCAGGTCGTGCGCTGCAGGTCTGAGATGTTCTGCTCCTTTATGTCTCATCACAAACTCAGTCCAGAACACAGCCAAGTCCAGTGGCTCAATGGGACGGTCTCTGTGAATGGCTGAAAGCTTGGTCATCTTCTCCTTGTAGCTGTTTGGTCAAAAGAAGAATTTCAGTCTCAGGAATGATTGGAAGTGAGTATTTTACACTAAGGACAGTCATTTGTGTGTTCACCTCTTGTCGTTGATGACCTTTCTCAAAGCCACCAGCAGTTTTTCTGTGGTCACGTCGTNGCCAAGTCCAGTGGCTCAATGGGACGGTCTCTGTGAATGGCTGAAAGCTTGGTCATCTTCTCCTTGTAGCTGTTTGGTCAAAAGAAGAATTTCAGTCTCAGGAATGATTGGAAGTGAGTATTTTACACTAAGGACAGTCATTTGTGTGTTCACCTCTTGTCGTTGATGACCTTTCTCAAAGCCACCAGCAGTTTTTCTGTGGTCACGTCGTAGATGGGAATCGTTTCAGCAACACCACGAGACACCAAGCGCTGGACATTATCTCCTTGGTCTCCAAACAGCGGAAGCATCACCATTGGAACGCCGTTACAGATTCCCTCGTAGANTGAGTATTTTACACTAAGGACAGTCATTTGTGTGTTCACCTCTTGTCGTTGATGACCTTTCTCAAAGCCACCAGCAGTTTTTCTGTGGTCACGTCGTAAATGGGAATCGTTTCAGCAACACCACGAGACACCAAGCGCTGGACATTATCTCCTTGGTCTCCAAACAGCGGAAGCATCACCATTGGAACGCCGTTACAGATTCCCTCGTAGATTCCGTGTGATCCACCGTGTGTAATAAAAGCCTTCACCTTAGGATGTCCTGTTGCACACACAAACTCATTCAGAGTCAATATTGTAAACTTCACAATTTATAAAANATCGTTTCAGCAACACCACGAGACACCAAGCGCTGGACATTATCTCCTTGGTCTCCAAACAGCGGAAGCATCACCATTGGAACGCCGTTACAGATTCCTTCGTAGATTCCGTGTGATCCACCGTGTGTAATAAAAGCCTTCACCTTAGGATGTCCTGTTGCACACACAAACTCATTCAGAGTCAATATTGTAAACTTCACAATTTATAAAAAAACATTTCAGGTCAATAAAAAACAGGAAAGACCTAGAAGATCGTTTTGTGGCAGCCACTTCATCAGCTTGACATTCTTTGGAGCGTTGGCAGGAACTGCTCCAGTGTATCTCCACAGCACCTACAGATAAAACCACAGATTTAATTTTTGTATTAGTTGATCATTTTTTATTTTATGAAACTAACCCTCTGTGGTATCTGTCTGAACGCTTCAAAGAACTCCTTGGCTTTGGCCTCAGGAAGCTGTGAAACCATGGAGCCCAGAGTNCACGGATCTTATTCCTTTGGCCATGACGTTGGTCCACTGTAAACTTTTAAAGCTTGTTCCTTTCTGATGCTTTCGAAGCTCTTGCCACTCATAGTGGTCAATAAAAAAGAAAACCGGCTCTTGTGGTAAAGTACAAGTAAACATCTTTTCTTTGCTCTTGCTGCTTTCAGATGAAAGCTGTTTCAATTCTGAAGAATCTTTCTGTAATACACACGAACACACACACACAACAAAACAAACATTTTATTAAGTTTCTAGCAAGCATTCTAATTGTTATTTTTATCAATATGATTTGTCAATTATTTGTTAACGTTGGTGAATAATATAAAATCTTAATTTAATAAAAGAAATATCTGAATTGTTTAAAAAAATAACTATTATAGTATCTTGTACAAAGTCCGTATAACAAAATGAACAATAAAAGAAATAACGCTGTTCAATATTACCATCTTTTCAGGTGAAGGCTTCAGATTCACACAGGAAACAAAGTTTTCATAGCAAATCTGGAGATAGACAAGAACATTCCGCATAATTAACAGTGAAAAATAATCACAATCACCTGAAATGGTTCCATAAATAATATACTTTTATTTATGGGATACCTCTATCTAATTATCTTTTATCTTTATCTGTTCATCTTTATCTAATCTATATCTTTATCTAATATAATTTTTAAGTGATGCTTTTGTCTATTAGTTTATCATTGTCGAGCACAGTTTCTGCACCTGTCCAATTCATTTTCCCTGTTGAAAGTAATTTAAAAGCCTGTTTATCTGTTCTTCCCTTAAGAAAGATCCTGTAAAGACATACGATAATAAGGCTTTTTATAACATACTTTCTGTTCAAGAAAAGAGCTGATAATGAGGCTGACGAGATTAATAGACAGTCAATGTGAACTTCGCAAAATGTCACATCCAGCGTCAACTTTTTTTTTTACATGTTTTATATTACAAAAAATGTGGGAAAATGATGAGTTGATATTAACTTCAAGAACTGTTCCATTACTTTACTAACAGGTCAAGGTACCACAGCAAATGGGAAAAAAATACATTCAGATCAGGCATTAGTGATTCCATCTGCTTTGTGTCGATGCAAATATTAAATTACATTTTTCGTGATGTTTAACCGTGGATATATTGTTAAAAATCTGTTAAAAACATTACATTTTAGTGTCTAATCGAAATCTCGTATTCCAAAAATGTAAATGTTGCTATTGCACATTATTTAGGGTAAAGACAGTGACGTGACGTCTAAGCATCGCGAAAAAACGCAGACATGATTCACGTGAGTGGGGAAATTGTTTTGTAGCCCGTATCATAAAAGTGCCGAATCATAGAAAGTCTACAACTCTGTCATCTAAGCAGCAGCATTTCCGACAAACTGAACAGTGCAACCGAAAAATGACTGCAGTGGGCAACAATTACTTTTAATTACTTATAAATTGAGCTTAAACATATGCCTTAATGCGCCGGACCAAAAAAAGCAATATTTACACGTTCGTCTCCATCTATCTGAACTGTTCCTCTGCGTTCTTGTTTGTCTCGCCTTCAATCGTTTACTATTTCTTCTTTTATGGTTATGGGGGGTTGCGTTTGTGCTATTGCGCCACCTGCTGTCCGGAACGATAGAGATGCTTCTTCCATTGAGTGTAATGCAAATAATTATGCCTGTAAATCTCTTGTGAAAACTATGGCATTGGTTTTTCATTGAAACTAATTATAGAACAATAAACGCAATACATCGGCGGGCACTTTTGTACTTTTCTTTTAGTACACATCTTTAGACTTTTCAAAATATTTCAAAATAAGAGTCCTATGGTCACGTGAATCAGCAGCTGCTGTTAGTAAAATAATTGTAAAACATGTTATTAAAGANTTTATGAAACTAACCCTCTGTGGTATCTGTCTGAACGCTTCAAAGAACTCCTTGGCTTTGGCCTCAGGAAGCTGTGAAACCATGGAGCCCAGAGTGAAGACCACAAATCCGTCCTCGCCAGAACCGTTCACAAACTCTTCTAGTTCCTGTTAGGAAAAGTAATCATACATGTATATATTTCAAACAATAAGAAATGTAGCACAAAGTCAGATATTGCTGTCATATACCTCTACAAGACCTTTACAGCTACTTGCTGAGTTTTTTATTATTATTATTATTTATTATATTATATTATTATAAATAACACACATTTACTCATGAACACACACTCACAAACACTTTTTCACGCACAACATAAAATCTTTTCTGGAAACCCGAAGCTTACAAAGCAAAATGGTCTAATTTCATGTTAAAGATTAGATTGGCCAAAGTGTAATTGTCAAAGTCTACTCATAGACTCCTTATCATTTTACTATCATTCTAATTAAACATTAAAACGCTCATGGTGAAATACAATACCAATCAGTATAGTATAGTATAGTATAGTACATATGCACAAATTTATTTATTATATATAATTATAAACCATTTCAGAATTATAAACTATTATGTATTTACAATTTTGGAGCAATGTAACAAACTGGTACACTGGAATGCAATGAAAAGATTGTTATGCTAAATTCAACGTTTTTATTCTGACGTTCCATGTAACACTGTAGCCGGTAAACATTTTAAAAATCAACCTTTGGATTTACTGGAACCTCACACGCTTTTTAATAACAGGCTTGAGAAAAAAATCTCTTACCTTTGTCAAAATACCTTTCTTTGCACAATTGATTCCCCCAATCTGCACCATATTAGGCATTTGGGGTTTGGGATACTCAAAAGTAAAGTCATACCGAAGAAGCCAGATGGCCCCATGACCCAGCAGTTCTTTATAAGTGGTCTCCTTCTGCAAAAATCTACTGGCCAGTTCATCAGAGCTGCTGAAGACTATGCGGCACATTAACGGTTCAAAAGCAGTGACAAGCATGTTGTGAATCCTCTGAGAGAAAGTCATCTTGTCTGTAGACCCCGTGAGCATACGAGGGACAAAAGATGGAGGAGCAGGACACTGGGTAGCCGCATCATCTAGTCGACAAGGAACGCCACGCAAGAAATACACGGCAGGAAGCGAAAAGGCTTCGGAGATGATGGTGCCACACGACAGGAAAGGATCAGTGAGCAAAACATCAAACTTCATCTCTCTGAGACTCTTCATCATCGTCTCATTGTACAACAGTCCTTCGCATCCCTTCACCTGCATTTCGGTGAACATCATCAGAGTCTGAAAATTTTCAAAGAAGTCGGTAATTTTTGGAGCAGTCTCTATTGCTTTCTGTTTTAGAATATCTAAATTACCATTCAGCTCCTCAAGAGTGTAAGGAACATGATAAGACTTGGTGGTGTAATTACCAGATCCCCCAATCAGAACACTGGTCTCAGGAACCAGAACCACCGCCTCATGACCCAGTCGAGTCAACTCCTCCACCAAGATCTTCATGCTGAGCCAGTGGCTTCCATCAACTGGCAAGACAAGAACTTTCCCAGCGTGAACAGTCTGTGAGGAGAACAAGCTAATCCAGACCACAAGTCCCAGAGCAGAAACACTCTGTGAAATCGCCATTTTGTCACTGATCACATAGTAGACAGCTCCACGTTACTTTTAAAAGCACCAGACTTGACTTGGAAAGAGGAGGAGCCATAAAACTACTAAAAAAGCCTAGTAATTAAACAGTATAAAGTCCAAAAAGGGGGTTAAATGTAACCTGAGTTAATGATTCCACCAACGCCCGAGCCTGTATGACCTTTAGTAGCGATGCCGTCAAAGAAAGATAAAGAGAAATTTCCTGAAATACATTTCAATAAGAAAAACGTATCTCCATTTACCAACTAATTGAATAATGTGGTTTAGGCAAAAATAAATAAATAAATAAATAAATCAGCCATCTTAACCACCCAGATTGTCTTTCTAGGTTACATGTCAGGCTTCTGGACAGACGGCGTGTACGCTTTGATGTTATCTTCACCATTTCACTTAGTGGCAACTATTCTGCAAGTCACTCTGCTCTCACTGTGGAATTGCTTCACACGTTGTGCAAGTTTGGAGATTATTATCAACTCCTTCTACACGCACGCGATCACAGAGTATACGGGCAAACGTGTTAAGCACAAAAGCTGCGAGCCATGGTGAGAGGGGCATAACGTTTCAACTGAAATAAACATTTCATACACTTGTGGACATGTAGGGTATTGCTTGATTTTTACGACATTAAAACAAGACTATAAGGAGGAAATGAAACATGATCACTACAAAAAATCATATCTACAATAATTGATTTATAGAGTTGGAGTGTTTAAAAATTGTTCTCGCATGCACATGATGACTAATAGTGAAATTAAGATCAGAATCACTTAAAATATCTTCTACCCACCGTGCATCCACTTCAACTATGGATTTAAGAACAAACACTCACTTGTGGTAATGGTTTTGATTTATGATTGACCGCTGATCCAACCAGGACCATGTTTGGCATCAATGGACGAGGGAACTTCATGGTAAAGTCATAACACATGAGCCAGAGAGCTGAAGATCGGCTCATGATGTCCACCACAGATGTTGGTCTCTGAAGGAAGCGGGAGGCGATCTCATCCGACTTAGCCAGCATCCGTGAGCAAGCCATGGGCTGCAAAAGAGTTCTTACAAAATTTACACTTCGTTGCCAAAGATTCATCTGGTCGGAATAGTGAGTAAACATCTGTGGAACGTAGGAGGCAGGAGTTGGGCATTGAGTGGCAAGAGTGTCGAGTCCACAAGGATGATGCACTTGCAAATAAATGGCGGGAATGGAGAGATATTCACCAACAATAACTCCGACAGGCTCGAACGGGTCGGTGAGGATCGCATCAAACTTGTAATCTTGAAGTTTTTTCATCAGGTCTTTGTTGAAGAGTAGATGCTCGGTATGTCTTGAGGTAAATTCGTTCAAAACATCCATCGACATCACAAATGACATAAACTTTGCTCGGTCTGTAGATAAATCAATGCTCAGGAGCATGTCTAAATTATTTGTCAAATTCCCTGCCATCTCAGCTTTGGTATAAGGCACTGAGAACGTAAGAGTGGTGGTGTGCTCTGATGGACCCATACTCAGACTGGCCTCCGGAATCACAACCACAACTTGGTTTCCTCTTTTCCCCAACTCCTCCACAATGGGCTTCATCCCAATCCAGTGGCTGCCATCAGATGGAATCACCAACAGTTTTCCAGCTTCACCCAAGCCAAAGAAAAGGAAACTGAGAAACAACCATAAGCTAATCATTCTGTCAAAAAAGTTATAGAAGGCAGCTGTAGAAGATGGAGGCGGCAAAATGTCACTATACAGGTTAACGTACCAATTTTGAATGGCCAGAAACAGCTGAAGGCCTGAAAAATGGGTGTGGCTAAACCTTGGGGCGTGCTGAAAGGTGTATGATTGGTAAATGCACCACCAGGTGGGAGGGGTAAAAACATAGGCCAATGAGCAACAACTGCCCTGAACCAAAAGCTGGCAGCGCAAATATGTTTAATCTATACACTAGTAAATCAGGTTAGCCTTCAAATCAAAGTTCACTTATCACTCAACTATACTCAACTTTCTCATTTAAAAAAAGAGCTATACTTTTTCAAAAATTACAATATAGAAAATGACAACTAAAAACAAAACTATACTTTTATCTTTTAACTGCAACATTCAATCAATTCAAAACAAGTAGATGTCAGTTTAAAGACAGTTAGTTAAATATGTGTTTTAAACAGATCATTTAATGCCATACTTCCTGAATTCAAAACCAAATGGCTTGCAATAGCAGTAACACTTTCAAAGCAACACTACGTTAATTAAGATAAAGTTCTTATCATGTTTTTCAAAAGACAACCAGTGTTTCAAGATTTTTTGCTTCTGTCAAACATAAATATGCACTACGAAACGGGTAGAAACTGTTATTAATCTTAAGTCACAGCTCCTGTAATAAATTATTGAATTCTGAAGACATTTCACATTAATTTCTAATTGCTCACATTGTGCATTCAACAACGGGACTTGATTGCAACAGTGTGTGCACACTTGTTGAAGTTATAGGGAGAATTTTGTCGTAATGAATGACACAGGGTTGAGTATATCAATCTTTAAATTAAGTATTATTCTCTTATGCTACTATAATTCCAAATTCAATTGTCAGCAGAGTTTAAACATGAGTTTAAACATGGGAAAACACCAAAAGAACAGTGTACAAATTATTTTAAAGAGTCTCTTCGAAACTTTTGAATGTTTCCTATCCTAGAAACTATGGGCCTGAAGGCGGCAAACAGGATTGGTGGCCAACCAATCAGACAGCTGGACACAACACACAGGCGCGCGCACACACATACACACACGCACACACACACACACACACACACACACACACACACACACACACACACACACACACACACACATTCATGGTCCAGTCGTCCTGAATCCATGTTTTTGGACTGTGGGAGAGAAATAGGAATCTGGAAGAAAATCACGCAAGCACAGGAAGTATTTTTTTTCTTTTTGGAGCCACGTCACTATTAGTTTCTGTTTGAAGCACATTGGGCATTGTTTTCTCTGCCATCTTATTCTCAGATTATTAGAATGAATACCAGTCCACATCTTTTGGTATTGATTGGTTGAGTTTTTCCTTAATAAAATTACAGCCTCATCCAAAGTAGTGAAGTTGGTTATGCTTTAAAATACTGACAATATTGACCCCATGCTTACTCCATCCTTTCTTTATTAATGCTCTCTATTCTAACAAAGAGAAAGATGTGAAGAAATATAGATCTGCCTATTCTTACCTTTACTTACACTTCATTCTTGTCTCTAAATTTGAATATCACAACCATTGTTTCTGGGTTAGTTTGTGGGTTTTCAGGTTAATTAATTCATTCTTGTGACTTGGCTGGTATTATTAGTATTATTAAACTTAACCAAGCATTAACTATGATACAGTACTTTAAAAAAGTTTTGTATTAATAAATGTTTCTAATAAAAAAATGCTGTTTCCAAAAATGTTTTTTTTTTTAAGTAAAAGACAACATAATACGCTATTAGTTAAAATGTTTAGATAAATAAAGCTTACTTGTGCAAGTGGTTTAGGCTTTTTGGTAGCCATTCCTCCAATCATGACCATATTGGGCATCACAGGACGTGGGAATTCAAAGACAAATTCAAAGCGCATGAGCCAGAGAGCTGCGCGGCGTCTCATGATCTCCAGCACAGAGGTCTTTCTCTGAAGAACACGCGAAGCAAGGACGTCTCCCATAGAGTGTAACATCTGGCAACCCGCCGGCTGCAACAGAGTCCTCACCAGGTTCACACACCTTTGCCAAAAATTCATCTTGTCTGTGAAATGGGTATTACGCTGTGGCACGTAAGAAGGTGGGCTTGGACATTGGCTCGCAAGGGTGTCAATACCACAAGGGAGATTGATTTGCATAAAAATCGCTGGAATTGCGAGATATTCGCTCACGATAACACCGACGGGCTCAAACGGATCGGTGAGAATAGCATCAAAGTTGTAATCTTGAAGTTTCTTCATCAAATCCTCATTGAACAGCAGACTCTCCACGTTCCGTACAATGAACTCTTGAAGAAGGCTCGTTTGGTGGAACAACAACACGAACTTGGATAAATCGGAAGAGAGATCCATACTAAATAGTGTCGTTAAATTACCTTCCAACTGACCATGCAGTTCAGCTTTGGTATAAGGAACAGAATAAGTAAGAGTGGTGGTGTGCTCTGATGGACCCATACTCAGACTTGCATCAGGGATGACAACGACAACTTGGTTTCCTCTCTTCCCTAGTTCCTCCACAATGGGCTTCATCCCAAGCCAATGACTTCCATCGGATGGAATCACCAACAGTTTTCCAGTTTCAGCAAAGCCAAAGAAACAAAAACTCAGGAGCAGGTAGACAGCAGCCATGCTGTTCGTACAGACTGTGCCTTGTAGAACCAATTGGGCAACATTCGTTTGTAGTTTAAAGCGATCCATATATTACAGTGAACTTGGGTGATGTTCAAAAGAGGTGGAGACACACGTTGTAGGGTGGGTCTTTATCTACAGTATATAAGGTGATAATCCACTGGAGGTGAAAGATTAACAGTGTTTTATGTCACACTGATGAACAAGAGCGTTTGAAGACGACTAGGTTTTTTTTGTAGAAATGAAAAATACAAACACGGGAAATAAATACATGTTTAAATATTTCTGACATCACGAGATTTAACTTTTGTGTTACACGCTATAAACAGAGAATTTTATAATGACAAATGTCTATTTTTAGAATGGACAATATTTAGAGCAGCACGACAAACCATATGAGAAGATAAAATACTCCCAAATACTCACTTGTGGTAACGGTTTTGACTTATGGCTGTCCATTCCTCCAATCATGACCATGTTGGGCATCACAGGACGTGGAAATTCAAAAGCAAACTCGAATCGCATGAGCCAGAGAGCAGCGCGCCGACTCATGATGTCCACCATTGATATTTCTCTCTGAAGGACGCGTGAGGCGATCTCATCCGCATGTGAATACAACCGTGAGCAAGCCACAGGCTGCAGGAGAGTTCTTACTAGGTTCACAGTTCTTTGCCAAAAATTCATCTGATCAGTATAATGAGTAAACATCTGTGGGACGTACGAGGGAGGAACGGGGCATTGGCTGGCAAGAGTGTCGACTCCACAAGGATGGTTGACTTCCAGATAGATGGCAGGAATGGCGAGATATTCACCAACAGTGATTCCAACAGGCTCGAAAGGATCTGTGAGAATTGCATCAAAGTTAAAGTCTTCAAGTTTCTTCATCAAGTCTTTGTTGGCGATGACATGCTCAAGGTTACGAGTTGTTAGAACCTTCAGCATATCCATAGTGTTCACGAAACTTCTGAACCTGGCCAGGTCTGTAGAAACATCAACGCTCAAAAGATCCCCAACACCTTTATCAACACCCTTTTGGAGATCAGCCTTGGTATATGGTACTGGATATGTCAACGTAGTGGTGTGTTCTGATGGACCCATGCTAAGACTTGCGTCTGGGACCACCACCACCACTAGATTACCTCTGCGTCCAAGTTCCTCAACCATTGGTTTCATTCCTGTCCAGTGGCTGCCATCTGCTGGAAATACCAACAGTTTTCCAGCCTCTGTTGAGCAAAGGCAAAGAAAACAAAAAATCAGTAGAGAAAAATTCATTCTGACGCACATTCCTCGAAAGCCGTACAATTTAGAACAAATCGGTCTTATCGGCTTGGAAAACCAGAGTGTGTTTGTACAAACCAGCGCAGGTTTTTATTCTGAAAGGGGAGTGGCTACAGTGAATAACAATGATGCAATTCACAAATCACACCCTCTAGAATGTTTAAAGTGTTGGAAGAACTACATGTTATCTTATAATTGTGGATAGCAAGAGCACAGTAGTTCAGGGTCAAGGAGATTCAACAACCAGAATACTGGTTTAATGGTTCAAATACTGGTTAGTAACATATCCAAACTGTTTAAAATAAAATAACCTGTGTGTATGTGTGTGTGTCTGTGTCCAAGTATCGTGTTGGAACAGTACTGTTTACACAGGGACAGGGTGTGTAACCCTTCAAAAAATCTTTCACACTACACACAAAGCCTAACTTTTCCTTTAACAAAACATTAATTATGTGTATCTCTATATGTGGGAGTGTACGTACATGTATTTATGTGTGTGTATACCTTTAAACACGTTTTCACAGTTTATTACAACGATTAAAAGCGAACTTTGAGCTGTTTTAATAGTCTATTCATCTCCAGCTGACAGAGTGGTCACCTCTCGCACAATTTCAGCCTGTTCTTATTGATTCTTTGAGTTGCTTGACACGTTTTTCTTAAAGCACATTGGTTGAACGAAATTTTTTTTTTTGTTTGTTTTTTTTTGAAAACTGTGTTGTCATGCTTGTAAAGATACTGAGATTTGCACGTTGTAACACTAAACTAAATAGTGCTTTATGTATTGGAGAATAATGTTTAATGTAATATTATTTTGAGTAAAAAGAGCTGTTATTAATATATTCACATTTACTGATTTTTATTTTATTTAACATACATTATAAATACATTTCTCGTGTGAAAACTCTATTTTTCATAATTAAATGCCCATAAATAATCAATTTGTATTCAGAATGGACAGATGGTGTAGGGCTGAAGTGTCAAACTCATTTGTACGGGGGGCCAAAATTCATAGCACACTTTATGTCGGGGGCCGAACAGAATAAACATTTGTAAAGCACACTAAAACTATTCTCTTTATTTTAACTACTAATATTAGTCTTACAGAAATATGGATGGAAACATATGTAATTTTATTCCGGAATAAATTAACTTTTTAATGAGATGAAAACTACAAATCCCAGAATGCAGTGCTTTAGCTGACTTACCTTGTATAAATTCTAATTGTATAATTAACTTAAAAGCACATTTTCTTTTATGTTTGTGTCATCAGCTCTACACGATGCCGGGCCATTAATACCAAAAACAAAAGGTCCTTTACTAAAGAGTCTTGTACGCCGAGACAGATGTGGTGAGTTTGACACATATGGAGGTAAGGCTACAAATTAAACAGTTATATACAAAAAAACCCTGCTACAATGGGCAAAAAAAAAAACAAAAAAACAAAATCAAAACCTGGCATGACAAAACCAAAGACTTATAATTTGTAGCTAAATTTCCCTTTTGATTTGTGAGCATATTGAAAATTATTATGAGAAACAGGTCTTTCCAGAAACTACTCAAAAAAACAGTGTACTCTTTCAGCATGCTTTAGGTAGGTTGGGATTTTTATTGGGTGTGTTTTTTAATCACTTAATAAAATGTAAAATCTGTGTTTGTGTTCATTAAAAGATGGGATCCGGAATACTGATATACATTTTAGTGTTATAATTTGAGTTCAAATTATATAATTTTAATTTCTCCAGATTTGTGTGAATAGGATGTCCTCAAAAATGCGTGCACAGGGTGGCGCTGTTTTCACATTTATCGTCACCTTTAGACAAACAACTACGTTTCACATTAACGTGGCTCTTATACATGCAGTTGTATTTAAAGTTTGAATTTGTTTAGGATGAACTTGTAAAATGCATCCATCATCTGAACCACCACGGGCTGGAGCCAATACTCATTAAACAAATAAGTACTGTCTGTATATAAATCCTCACTATTAACTTTTGATCCAAACCAATCAACCGCCATATATGTACTTAAGAAATTACTCAATAATTTGAAAAAATAATAAAAGAGTAGTAATGTATATTCACTTCTACAGTTAATTCCAATTTTAGAAGCAAATTCAAGCAACAAAAAGTCAAGAAGTTATACCGACGATTCATAAAGCAAGAACCGTTAGACGCGTTCCAGTAACGGGTTAATAAATTGACGTCTGACTGGATTCGCAGCCTCACGGGCGCTAAATCTGAAGAGCCCTTCAAAGTGAGAGTCACATCATTACACTCAAACACAGTCGCAAATCACCGCTAAACACACGGACAAACTCAAGCGCGTGTCACGTGGTGAAACACGGACCGTTATTAAGATCTGTGTGAAATTTAAGTCACAACTAAGAGACGAGGAGTAACGCTGCCTGGCTGCGGGCTGGACTCTGGTCGGACTCATCCCGGTGTTCTTCCGATCTATCGCGGACATTTCTGTACTTTGCAGCAGAGATCTGTTTAAAAAGAGTTTTCCTACTCTTAAAGATTCGCTTCTGCTCAACATGGAGAGCGTTTTTGACTGAGGGTGAGTAAACGTTATGCTTTATTATGTCCACTTTATGCTTTATTTATAAAAGTATTGAATTATTTTAATATATTTTTTTTTTTTTTTTTAATCCAGCTTGCCTCAGCTATGGCAATTTATGAACTGGATATTTTCGTTTTCAACCAAAATTTGGAGTGAAAGTGAATTTATTGTCAAGATGCAGATTTGTTCAGCTGTGTTGCTTCTCGTCTGTTTGTACAAGGTGAGAGTTTCTTTCCATTGCATGAAAAATCGGATGTAAACCTTGAAACATATCCACCGATTTTGTTGTTGAACGGAACCACACAAACTTTTTTTTCCTCATTTTGTTCGGAAGTGCAAAAGCGGAATTAAACGATTAGCACCTGTTTCCCTTTATAATCACAGTATTACAAGTATTGA
>SOMO01000043.1:747492-770604 GCA_028128575.1 Paedocypris carbunculus | reverse complement strand
GGCTCATTCCGCATTCCACAAAAGATCCGCGCGTAAATTGAGAGTTGTGCATCATTTCGAAGAGCAATTTGTGACGTCTCACGAGAGCACAATTCATCGGACAGGTGGATTTAGTGAATCTGGCAGCCGGATAACAACCCTTTGTCATGGTCTCGCCACAGAGATCCACATTTGCAGGCTTTAATTAACATTAATTATAGTGGGAAATTTCACTTACCAACCATGACGGCAGCGAGCGAAGCCAAAAACGCAAATTTAGCACGTCAGTCAAGTGGCGACGTGCGACTGTGTCGGCGACTTCAGACTCAAATCTTGTTCTTTTAAAAGACGTCCAGCCTCTGTTCCGAATTGTTTTTCATATTTAGAAAAAAACATACAATTGGAAATGTATGCAAATGTATGAGGTGGAAACATGGAGGGTAATTATTAACAGTAATTCGTTTAGTCTCGGCTACGAGAGCGAGGTGTCGTCCATTACAGTTGAACTCCAGTGTGTTACGGTGAAGCAGGTGTGTGAATTCTAGAGCTGGAAAACTCAGGCAGCGTGTGTGTGTGTGTGTTCCAGACGGCTTCGTTCAGTCGTATTGCGTCTGGAGCTCCTGATCTGGATGAGTGAAGTTCACTGGAGTTAAAGAATCAAATGGCCGATGAACTGCATCATTTCCACTTGCACCGTTTCACGCTTTAACGTCAACGACACATTGACATGGTAGCTGTTTATAACTGTACGTAGTTTATATTCCAGTGTGCATATTTGTGAATAGAGTGTAAATGTGACTATAAAACTGTGTGGACTTTGTTTCTGTAAACTCTTGGTACAGTTTGAGATGTTTTCCCAAATTTGGTGTTTCACGTATCTGTAGATCATAGTTCTTTAGGTTATCAGGGGTTTGAAAAACAGATTCCGTCTTGAACATCTCCGTAACATACAAAGACAAACCTGCTGTTTTGTTTTAACCCTTCATGGTTAATGGATGTTAAGAGCACAATCCCATTCTTCCCAGAAAAGTGCCACTATCTAAGGAATCTGAAATGTACACAAACCTCTGATTGAAAAAAATAAATGTCCTGATTATTATGATTTCTCAGTCCGATGGATTATTTTCGGTCCGAGTTGGTGGAAACATCTCAGTCCCTAAATTCTCAATGTGATGTGCTCAGTGTCAACAAGATGCAACACAAGTACATAATCAATAATAAACAAAACCCTTTCTGATAATCATGACCGTGTTGCTTAAGTTTGTGCGCAATACAATCTTCCTCCTTTAATCTTTCTCAAAGCAAAAATAAATAAAAATAAAAGTCCACATGGGAAGAGAAAAACGACATTAGCAAGATGGTGGAGCTTAAATGTCTTCCTCTCGAGAAACAGGAGATTCCATGAGCGTCTCAAACGTTAAGTGGCATGTTTGCTAAGTAACATAATGGAAATGTAATGGCGTAGATTACAGACTACACGCTGTTGTCTTTATTAGACACATTTCCTTTTAGAAAGGACATGAGAACAAAACAGAAACATCCATTTTCCAATCCCAGCAACTCCGGGCCTGAAGGCAGGACACACCCTGTATTGGCGGTCAACCAATCACAGCACAGGACACATACAAGCATATTCACACCTATTGGAAAATATTCCGAATTCCAATTTTCCGAAATACACATTTTTGGACTGTGGGGAAACCAAAGAGCCGAAAGAGACTTGGACAACCTGTCATTTTAATTTGTGAATTACCTATGCCGACTAATCTAACCCTACAAATAAATTATCTAGATAAACAATCTCACTGTAATCTTGAAATTAATCTCCAATCAAAACACTTGAGTAGGGCTGGGCGATAAATTGAAAAATAATCGAAATTCCGAACAATCCGTTCAAATATTTACAGGTCGATTATGTTGATTACTTTCCCTTTAAGAAAACTTCCGTGTGTGGAGTGACTTTGCTCCGCTCATGGGGTGAGTTGCACAGCAAAGACGCGAAGAATATTGCATTGTTTGGTGTTTTTTTTTTTTTTATCTTAATCATAAACGTGCACTGTATTATTAGACCACTCACCTCTCACAGGTTTCTCTTGTGCTCCAACATGCACGTTGGGCTCCCGTGAAATGAAAGTTCTGACTTGCATGTATTGCACACGGCAGAATTTTTAGCTTTAAGTTTTGTAAAACTTTCCCACACCTTACTAGTTCGGATTCGTTTGCACTCATAATTCGCGCCGTTTTCTTCTACTGCAGTCAGTTTGCCTTCGGGACTGCATTACACTAGCGCTACAGCGCCGTAGCGGTAAAACCGCGCTATTGCAGGCCCTTACATTGGGTCATATGACATCAAACGACTATTCGTCAATTCACATTTGTCAAGTCTTTTTTTTTTGTCGAACTATCGTTCCAGCCCTGAGGATGAAGACCAGCTCTCCATCACTGTGAGAATAGATTAACGCTTGTTACGTTAACAGAACTCGCACTGATATTAATATAGAAGTAGACACAGTTTATACAACTTCACAATCACAGTGAAACTAAGTATTCATGAATTTTCAGCTACAAAACTTCAACACTTTAGAATGCTGAAAACATTTTAATGAGTTAATGCAAGCATTAATAATACCCCGCCCACACACCTTGTCCTGGATCTCCCACCCCAAAAAATAGTTTTACTACAGTACAAGTGGGTAGCGTGTGACCCAATACACAGACTCCAAGATTACGGTCATGCTTCCACAACATCAGTTTAACAGATCTGCTCGTCCCGATCAACATCGAATCCATCTGAATGAAACAGACACAATTCTACAGTGGATTGTCTTAACTGTAGTAGATCCATTAGTGGCGCAATAACAGGCCGACGTTTGCCCATCCACATGTTAACGTTCTTAAAAATTGTGCAACTGACACAGTTTTCGGACCACAAACATCTCAGTCTATTTTACATATCAAGACGAATATTTGAAATGCATTTTATTTTCCCACATCATAAAGCAGTTCATCCACTCTTTCCTATGATTAAACCGTGTCTTCACATAGAGATTGTGCCATCAATATGGGGCATAGTTAAATCTTTTTAAAAAGGTGTAATGAAATGACCTTGCACTCCTCGGGATCATGTTAATTTAATGTTCAGCAGTGGAACTAAACAGGAGGAACATATATTATCTTCTACGGATCGAATATCAAACGCATTCCTAGAGAATTCCATATCAAAACAGCGAGACTTTGGGAACTAGTGCAACAGACGCCTGGTCTCGCGGGACAAGGCAGGCACAGAGTAGAACTGAGACGACTCAAATCCTCCACAGAAAAGTCATGGCAGATAGTTTAAGGCTGTTTCAAGTGACAGAAAGATTTGCTAAATAAAGCTCGGATGCCGATCCCACCGCTGGAGAGGATGTAAACAGTTTGCCGCCGTTCCCATGGCCGGTCTCGGTCACATGCTGTCGTGTGTGATGACAATGGGATTCAGCTGAAACTGTGCAATTTTCTGGCCTTTGCCACGGGCCGGGCCTGGGAGAGCAGCGGAAGCCATGTCACGACTGTTTGAGGCGCTTTCTGGGCAGGCCGAAGGGAGGGCACTGTGCCGACGCCAGCGCACGGAAAGCCTCCGCCACTAAGTGAGGATGAGACTGGATCATTGACTTCCAGCCAGCGGTCTCCATTATGTCTGCGGCGTGACTGTCAGCAGAGAACAAACACATTTTTAGATTGAGCATAGCACAAAACACTAGATAGATGGAGAAAGGACCAAAAAAAAAAAAAAAAAAAAAAGGACATTTTGGAGGCAAAAGCTGGTCCAATATGGAAGCATTGGTGTAAAACTTCTTTTTGGAGAGAATAAAAGGGAACGTATAACAAAGAAAAACCTCATATAATGCAAAAACTTGCAACATTAGCATATAATGCTGAACAATATAGTGTTTTGGAAGACAGCAACCAATGAAATGTAACAGAGCAGATAACAGTTCAGTATTAATCACATGTCCCACGTATCGACTAATTACATACTTGCTATTCCAGTTTTTCCCATCTTTACAGCCCAGCTGTCGGAGGACACTGCACCTACGGATAAGATAGAGGAAAAGCGCGTTCATTGTCACGCTGGTAAACAGCCGTGGCAGAGGGAATTCATCAAACCGGTTTTTGGTGGTACTTGCCTGTTGATAAAATCTATGGCCTGTGCTTTGAGCTGCTCGGCGCTGTGCAAGTCGGCCAAGATGAGGGTATCGGCCACATTCTCCACCGACAGACCGTTGCAGAGGGCTTCCTCGCACATGACCTTTAAACGCTCCAGAGCGTACTGCGGCGACAACAAGCACGCGTATAACAACACCAACACACTTTAGTTAACTACTTCAGTTGCCTGGACTAGGCCAACAAATCTAAACAAAACCTATGACTTAAATCGGACTTGAAATATTGACTAAGGCATTTGAAATGTGCGTTTACAAGAGCCCCAAGTTTTTGAGCTTCTACAACTGAAAAAATATGGGCTTATATTCACCTAATGGTCTAATATTTTTGGCATGTTTTTGGGATATCAGGTATGCATAATCAAAAAATACAGTACAATTGGTAACTTTATCTATTTTAGTCTGATATTGATTGACTGACAACTAGAGAAAAGACAAAAATTGTTAACATGTACTTAAAATAAAACAGTCGTTTATAAAATAAAAATAAACCAGATGAACATATTAACATCCTCTACTCGTTGCAAAGATTAGAGAACAAATAAACAAAGTCTTTTTAAATACAGAATAAAAGTCCAACACTTACTTTATCAGCTGCGGCTAATAAACTATCAGCCATTTTCTCTAAGTTTGGTGCTTTTCCTGTGTATATGAAACCCATCATTTCTTTAAACACATCTGGTTCCACGTCGCTGATGTCCACTCGGTTCTGTACAGAAAACAGAATTTAAGACAACATATTGACAAACTATATTAAACCTTTCAGCAGTGCAAGAATATCAAAATCCTACCTTTTTACTCTCTTCCATTTCATGCTCAAACATTGCATTGAAGACCGGTGATCTCGCTGTCAAGAAAGCAATAAATCTGTCAGTCACCATACATGAGCGTCGCAGTGGAAACGAATGACACAAACGTCCAGTTTCTATGAAATTATTTCTGATCCCCGAGAGTCAAATCAACAGCGGCGAGCAAAGAACAAAGGCACCGGATCACAGCAGTCGTCCTTTCAGGACATTAGAAGTGCATCAGAAGGTGTTTCTCAGTGATGAATCTATATCTGTCATTTTGAGGAATTACAACAGCAAAAATAAAGAAAAAAATAACAGTCAAGGTCACAGATTCTGCCTCCCCTCATCCCTCAGACAGGTCGGTCGGTGCTGAGCTAGCGTCGCTGAGATGAGGGTCGGGCACGGAGCTGGTTTCGTCAGCAGGGCCGGGGGTCTGGATTAGACTCACCTGCCAAAATGGATTTGTGGGCTTTGAACTCCTGGCCCCCCACATATAGAGAGCAGTCTGTGAAGCGTGAACACTCCCACAAGTTACCCAGGTCTTCAGACAGCTGGCATTCTGGAACCTTCAGCATGTTCATGTTGGATTGTCCGGAGATGTTGACAGAATCCTGGACCACACTGACCTGGGAATGAAGACACCATACGTTGAATTGATATCCGCTTATACAACACAATTATATGATTCACTATGCGTTTAATAGATGTAAAATATTTTTTCCCTTGTTTCACCATGCATTTAAACCGGTTTAACTGCAGTAAGTAAATTATATTTATTTAGAGGTTTTCACAGAAAAAAGGTGCTTCACAAGGTGCAACCACAATAAGCTAAAATTCCTAAAACCACACAAAACTTAAAACGTTGTCAACTAAAAGCCTGTTTAAATAAATGAGTAACAGAACTGCAATTGTACTTCAACTACTAGAAGTAGATCAGTCATCTTTTATTCATTCTTTGACAAACTAACTAATCAAGACAATTTTGGATCCAAGTAAATACTTATTAACATAAAATCTACTTTAACATAAACATAGTAAAAGGTTCCAGAGTTAAAAATAAAAATTAAAGCAACTTTCAAACAAGTCGATGAAAGCATCCCGCGGTTGTTTAATAGTTTTTCCTTCCCATCCTCATCAACTAAAACTACCCAATTAATGAGCAAAAACATTATCTGGAATTCGATTTGAGCTTCTATATTACAGAACGACGTCGATTGCACTGCAAATATTAGAGCCTGTGGCGCATCTCAACAGGCACGTGGGCTATTTTTCAAGAGGGACGCATAATTGTTCCAGCAAATTCATCTGACATTCCATTTCATTTGCAGCTCTGGGTGACGTCTCTATTCAGCGGCGTTCAGGAAGAGAAGGCCAATCCGTCAAACAGCCACTAGCACTTACACACTGCGCACCGGAAATTCAATCTGTAGTCGACTTCAGGATAAGACAAAGACTGCAAGATCTACTTTTCAAAATGATTAAAATGTTAGACTAGAGAAATCATCTTCAACAATGGCTTGACTGCATTTCCAATCCATTTAAATGTACAATTAATCAATTGTACTAATTAATGAAAACAATGATTCGGAAGATGAGGTTACATGATACTTGAAAAAATACTTGAAAAGAACAAAAACAAGAAAATAACTCAGAAAATAGAAGAATTTTTGAAACGGTTGGAAATTAAAAATTAATAAAAAAAAAAATGTCATCTATGTATACATCCATACGGGGTGGAAGAAAGAAGAGAAAATGAGAATCAGGTAGAGAGAGAAACTGATCAAAGAAAGTACATCTATAANAAAATAATAAAAATGACTGTCTTACCCATAGCTTTCGTCTCTTCTCGCTTGGCGTTAAGTAAAGAAAACTTGAACTTGGCCCTGACTTCACTTTTTGGACAACTAACTAATAGCAGATAAAGAGACAGATAGTCTTTACTTTCATCATCAAGTCCCTTCGGATTGACTCGCAGACACCTAAGAAACAAACACACACAAAGCAAAAAGTGTGTTTTTCACCAATCACAATGGAAATACAAGTCAACCTGAAAACGTGGATTCTCACCATTTCATTTTATCATTGGGCCCTGAGGAGAAGGTGGAACTCTTCAATACTTCCCCCATCTCTTCTCGACAGAAGCTGAAGTTATTTATGGTCCACATGTAGGAGAATTTCACTACTTTGACCTGCAAGATTAGCATCAGTGAAGCCATCTGTCAGTCAGCACACACTCGTTCACAGTCTGCTAGACAGCGCTCGCTGTGAACGCCAGCACATCTCCACTTCTTACCAACATCATCTCTGCGTCAAAATCTCCAGAAAAAACAACTAAACGACACGTTTGCATTGCACTCGGCCTGAGGTTAATTCTTCCTTTAGATCTGTCACAGCAGCATTTTAGCGTATCTGATAAACCAGCATGACCACATTATGATGACTGCTTGAGTTTCATTATCTCTCACAACATTAAGCAGCATCCCATCTACACTAACGCACCGATTAGCCTTCATCAAATCAAACTGTTCGCGCCGCCATTACAAGCAAGATGGCAAACCATCGGATGGAGAACCAAACGTGTGAATGTACCTGTGTGTAGCACCAGCTCTCCGCTACAGGGCCGCTGGACATCTCCCCTGGAGGAGGGGGGGTCGGGACCCCTGACATGGCCAGCTCCGCTAAGAAGTGCTGACTGTCTTCAAGCTTACACTTCTTAACCTTTATGGCAACAGAGAGCAACAGCACGGATTAAGAACAAAATTGAATGACACTTTTTCCCGGGAAGTGACCGGGAAGTGCTAAATCCTTGACTTTGCCATCAGCACATCACATTGGCGGGACAACTCGAGAGTCTTCGCTGCCTCACATGGACACCGTGGAAACACTTTAAGGTGTGAACGTAGAAAACGCTGCTTAAAAGCTATAAATCGCCCGGTATGATAAAAGTCTGAACAAGGTGGACGAAAACTAGAAGTTAGATATTTTGTTGATTATCAGCAATTTTAGGTAGAAGACTACAATAATGACAATTCCGTAATATAAAGCGCACCACTGATAAAAGTCTATTTCCTAGTATTTTGTTCCCTACATAAAAGATACACATTTTCCATTTTGGACTTGAAGTCGCACACTAAATTTTTAAACAATTGTTAGAATTTTAAGTGTGCCTTATAAGCCAAAAAACACTGTGATATAAATTTGAAATGGTCTAACCAGTACGTACATTCTATGCTTCGGTTTCATTTTTACATTGAAAAAAATAACAGATGCGTTTTTTTTACCTTTAAAAGCCGTGAAATAACAAAGCGAGAAACAGGATATTCAAGCCAAATCATCTAATTTATTCACCACAGAAATGCATTTTGGAGAGAAACTAGGTCTCTGAACAGGGACAACTACCCTCATGCCACAGCCTGGTGACTAAATGGCTTGTTGGCACAAGCTTGTAAGGCAGGTTTCAACTTGCCCTTGTTGACAAGGTAAAGTCAAGAACACACTAGTTGTATTTTGATAAACCGACAGTTTCCCAAACAAAACCGCCGGGTCATACTTAGTTTGAATGAACAAGACGTGAACATTAAAATATCGGCACAAACTCACCTAAACTTCAGCAGATCCTATATGTCTTGATGTCATTTTCTAGTATCAAACAAATAACAACTTGTGCTTTATAGTGACGTGATCAAAGTGTCACCGAAGCCTCTTCATCTCAACCTGTGAAGACGAAGGCAACAGATTTCAGCCGTTTCATGGCCAATCAACAAGCACTTGACCCAGATTTAACTAAAATCCCGGTAGTAAACAATGACGTCAAATATGATCGATGACGTCGTTAGTCATAACGTCTTACGTCACACTGTAAACAACAACATATTTATACTCTGAATACGTTATTTTAAATAACATTGCATAGAACACAATGGCCTGTTAGTAAACATCACGATGATATTCGGAGTTCACGGAGTTCAATCGGATTTACTCTTCTAACGCCGAGTTGACAACCGATTAAAGTCTACAAATTAGACTGTTGAGTACAAGAAAAAAGATAAGTTTGTTCTCGATTTGTCCGTTTGTTGATACCAGTTTGTTTTCTAGGCTTGGTCAATATGGCAATACAAACTCGTTAGCTTCTTTTGCAAATACCAAACGTTAATCTGACTTAACAGTGTGGTTAGATGCGCTTTGGTTAGTAAGACAACATTTAAATTAAAAACATCAGTCTTGGCAAAAGAGGTTGTGCTAATTGGACAAAGGAATGAAGGCTTTTGTTTGAGCTAGTCAAATTCTTGTCGGCTAGTTGGCTATGATGTTAGCAAGCTAGAATAAACCTAGAACACTGGCAAAAGTAGATCAGGTAAAACACAAACCTTTCCTCGCCATTCTGTCAAAACTGTTAAAGTAAAGATTCGGACGTTCCGCGATGGTCTGTTAAATTTAATCGGCTTTGCATGTGTCTTTTCACAAGAAGCCCATCACAGTAGCTTGCAGTGTGCCGCTTATCCTGCCAATGAAGGAAGCGACTGAGCCGTCTGAATGGGAGAATTACGAGTTTAAAACGTTCGTGTGACGATTCGAGTTTCTCCGAGAGAGGGCGCTACTTGGCTCAAAAGATATAAACACATAAAATTTAGTTTTTAAATAGCTTTGCTACGGAAGCTCATTGCATTCACCAAAAAAAAATCCCGTTTTATACGTTATTTTATATGACAACAATTATGCTAAACATGTATTTGTGTTTGATAACGCAAACGACTAAAACGTTTAGACAAACACTTCCGGTTTCAGAATCGCGAACGATAAAATAAACAAATGATTAATCGTATATTTTTAGTCATATTTATGTTTCTAACTTGTTTATAACAATTTCTAATTTATACACAATTTATAATTTATAACTAATTTGTAACTAATTTGTTTCTAACAAATGGAAACTATAATATTATACTTTATTTAACTTATGTTTGTGTACATTTTATAAATTACAAAATCAGCCAAATATGACAAAACGGAAAAATAAAAAGTCATGAAAATCAAATGCTTGAAAACGGACAAACAATAATTAATTTAAATAGCGCTACAAGATTACATTTCGTTTTTGTGCCCTCATGCACCCATTGACGCATTCATAGATAAGTACATATTCTTTTTCAACGATGAAGAGAAGATATTTCCTCTGATTAAGATTCTTCTTGCTCTGTCCTCCGCAGTTTTCTGAAATCAGTTTTTAACAAACACACTTTTGAAACAATGTGGCTTGATTACTATAAAAACTTGTTATAACAAATGCACATCAGCACATTGTTTCTCAGTTTCCATGAAAAATTCACTCATTGATCCTGTTTAATTCAATCTATTCATTTATCCATCTGTTTGTCTGACATCCATTTATACATCCGTCCCTCCATACAAACATGTATACACACACATACACACACACACACACACACACACAGACAGTACGTACATACATATATTTATATATATATACATATTCCATGTATTTGTCTATCCATCGCTTTTATATTGGAGTTGAGCATCCCGGGTTGTTGTTTAAAATAATATTACAATTATTAATATAATTTTAAAATATAAAAAACATAATATATAATGTGTAAAACATCAACAATCTGAACACAATAACTGCCTGTGCATTTTTGAAGGCTTGCCTTCTTGAAAGTTGCCGAAGATAAGATGCTAAATACACAGAAATTAAATTATAAATCCCATTTCTATCTCAAATTAAAATGCATTTATATTAAAACAATATATGAATGCTTTCCCATTAACATTTTAATAGTCACAAACATTTGCAAACAAAAGCAAATCAAAGTGATAGAAAAGAGGAGAAGCGTCTTAATTGCTCAGAACTGCTGTTCTCTTTTAAGCACTAAACACATCTTTTCATCTAAACACTGCTGACAAAGATCTGAATACAGCTAATGATTCTTACACACGCTTTAAAACCTCTCATTTTGTCTTAGTCTTGGATGTAATAATTACGTTTTGTGATGAAGGAACTAATCTGCAAAACTATAACAGCTTCTCAACAAATAAAGGAAATCTTTAACACTCTACAAATGATTTGACTGGACATTTGATACCCGGCTCAAAAGAATTGATTTTTAAAGGAAAACATCCTTTTTTAGATTAGACAACCAGGACCTGTTTTCACCTTAACACCAAGAAAATACGTACGTAAACAGCACTAAAATCAAAAAAACTTTGGACATGGTGCATTAAAGCTTGTAATTTGACTTTTTCTAAGACTTTGAGAGGCTGTTCAAGTCATATGTAGTGATGAAAATAAGAGTTTGATGCCCAGCCGACCCTGAGCTGACCTTTAGTCAGGCCGTTGTCAAACACAGATGGAGTTTTCAGACTTTCCATCAGTTTTTCAAGCCATTCTGAAAGAACACAGATGAATTCTGAAAGGCCTTTTTCTACATCTGTCTGTTATTTATTTGTATTTTATTTTTGTAACCTAGGGTGTTGTGAGCAACCCCTGTGCAGTACGTTAATATACATTTGGCGATAAACTCAGTTATGGTATGTATTAAGAAATAAAGGAAATCTGGTTATTATGTTTTCTTCTCTAATCTTAAATATAATCATAAATCATAAATAGTAAATCCTCTGTATGTCTTCACTTTTTTCCTAGCCTTTGCCTCCTAATGTCTTGCTCATTGGTGACAGTCATTTTGCTTACAGTTATATTGAAGACATGTCTGTAACTTGAACTTGAACTTGATTGGTTGTATGACAAAAGATTAATTAATAAAATGCTACTATTTTGTGGATTATCAATATACTTTGTGGCGCTTTAATGCTTTTAATTACATAAATTCTTTATGTAATTTGTCTAAACATGCAAAATTCTGTACCAATTTCTAAGATTTCCCTATACTAATCAATGTAGAGGAAAACTCATTTGTCTTATTGTTGAATAACTTGGTTGATAAACCAACATGAAAGAAACGTGAAGACATTTTTACATTGATGGAGACTGAAATGAATGTGTAAATTAGAACGTGTAATAAAGCTAAAATGTCGCCAGCACTCAAATCATTCCTACAATTAAGATCTGCATTTATGTACGAATCATTATATGCAAATAAACAATATGCTTCTTTTTGGTGTGGACAGGCAGTGATGTGCACAGCTGGATCAGCTGCAGCTTTACAGCCTCTCAAAACCACAGAACATTTCACACCCGAGCACACACGCGCACACACACGCACACACACACACCAACTCCTCTCTGCATGTGTAATAAGCTTGATCCTGCTAAATCTATCATTCCCCGAGTCCGCGCATGCAGCCATTTTAATCTCTTTAACAACTGTGTTGACTGCGTAGAGGCATTGCAGAGACTGGCCTAGTGTTTCAGATCATCTGTGCATTTTCCCCATATAATCCATAAAATCCAGACTTTCACCTAAATCAAGGCATCTCAGCACTAGACACATTTTCATTCTAACAAAAATCATACCACATAGTAAATCCTGTTTCACACTGATCTCCTCACAGGGTTTTCTCAAATGTCCAAAGAATTCTGCTTACTTCAACCGGAATTATTTGTCAAGGGCAATATGTGCAGGCAGTGTTGGAACTTACAAATGATGAAGAAAAAAGAAGAAAACATACTTTTTCAAGGATATTTTCAGTTAATTTTGGATTTTGTTTAATGTACATTTCATCCAAAAAAGTGAACCCAAATTGTGCTGCTTCTTCTGCACGTCTCCCTTGTTAACCTTTAGCTATGTTGGGCTATAACAGCGTTGATTATGTAGCACAAATAACCCGAGCAGATGCTCCATCAAGATGAGATGTCCACTGACAATTACAATCATTCTTCATAGCTCATTTCCCATAGAATGATGAAGAAAATTGCACATTTTGCTCTCCATTATTAATAGAATCGCTTCATATGGAAATTAGTTGCTAATTTTACAGAACACCAGAAAAAGTATAGTTTTTTGAGCGATTCTCTCCACTGATGTAGTGTGCGACGCATCATTGGAAATCAAATAAAATATTTCCTTTGTTCTTGTTTTGTAAAAATCTTGTTTAATGTGCAGCACTTGAACATTTTTTTTTTCGGAAAAATGAAAGATTCAACGTTGCCTCCAATGCATGTCTTACCAGTATATTCATTTATTGGAAACTTCATTGTCAAAAATTCAACTCATATTGACAAAAAATCCTCAGGTTGGTGATAGTTTGCTATCACAAAATTGGAAGTTTGTTGGGAAGAGGAGAGGGTAAATCGCAGGCATGGCAGGTCTACATCTTATTACTTAAGAGGGAAGTGAGCGATAACGTTCCTTTCTTCAGGCCTGACTCATGTAGCAGGTTTCTGCTAGGCTGACTACACTCCTGACAAGCTCCCGTCGTCTTCTCCTTCCTTCTGATACGCCGCTATGACAGGTTAGCTCACCGTCTGTATTTTATTTCTGTCTAAATCTGTGTTTCCACCCAGGAGAGAAGCAAACAGGGGCAGTTTGGAGGGATGTAAAATACGGGATATCACTTGCTGGTTCTGGTTGTGTACACAAGCGTTGGAATCATTTTTGTCTGTTTACTGATATTCATTTTACTTCATTGAGAAGGTCCAATAATTTATTATAGTATTTATGTTGCTTTTGTTTATTTTTAACTGTATTGACATTTTCGTTTTTGTGTCAATTTCTGGTTTTTGCATTGCTTGTTTATTTTTGTATTCATGATTTTCTTTGTGTTTAAGGCATTTGTATCGTTTATTGTTTCTTTTCTATTGATTTATTGTTATAAAATAAATATTTTTCAATAAATATATGTGTATTCTATTATACAGTGTTGTAATTGTTTTTTTTTTTTTTTTACATTTTAGTCAGGAAAAATGTGTATGCAGTAGTTTAACTTGACAGAAAAAAACACTATAAATGAACACTGAATAGACAATTGCCTTAGTGCATTCTGACGTAGCGCATTCTGATGAAGCGTATTCCGACATAGCGCACTCCGATGCAGCAAATCAGATCCGTTTTATTATTGATGTCACCAAACCTGATGATTTGGTCCTGACGACTGGCTTCCTGCTTCAGTCTTTTAGCCAGAAACCTTCTCAGCTTGGTTCTGCAGGAAAGCAACAGCCTAAGAACAAGACACACCATCAGGCTTCAACGTAAAACCCCAAAAGTCTTTATGTCCAGTGACAAGGTTCCTCACCGAAGCTCCTTCCGGCCTAGCACTTTAATGTCCTGGCAGCATTCTTTGATTTCAGACGAGGTGAGAGTTTGCAATTCCGGATCAGGGTAATCAAAATTGATCTATGTGGTGAAACAGCACGTTTAAGGCAAGATTAAAAGCAGTTTTGTATCAGAACCGGGCACAGAAACCCTACTTTATTGGCTTTGCTATGGAAATCAATGGGGTTTTCGGCCTTGAGGAACTCGGTGAGTTAGATGTGATAGAGCGTTGACTGTTTATACACACGGTGTATTTATTTTGTCTTTGTCATGTATCTTACTGTGTATATTACATTATGTGTATACAATGGTCTTGCAAACAAAGAAAGAAACAATGAATGAATGAAAGTTTATCCATATATTTAATTAAAGAATATGAGAAAAAACTTGAAGTGCTATATTTTAGAGAGAGAACACATCTGGATTCCTTCTTTTCCAAGCATTTTCAGCATTCTGACCAAGTACTTTCCAATTTATATAAGTTGTTATCAAAAATTCCTATTCTTGGTTCACATACATGTTTTGGCTATTTGGCTCTAGACTGGCCTTATCGGAAGGAGACGTGAGCGTTCCTCTTCCTGCTTCACAGCAGCTACTGTATTGGACTATTCCCATTGTGTTTTCAGCGCTTGGGGAGGACTGTGGACAGCTCTTCAGACGGGATGCATTAATGTGGTCAGTGAGCAATTGCTGATCCTGGAGGGTGATAAAGAGCAGGAGCCGACTGCAGAGCTGAATAACGAGAAGCCAGTGTAGTGCAGGAGACGGATCTGGAGGACACGGTCTGAAGAGAGAGGTCAGTGACGGTCTCCACCGCATCCTTTACTGCTGCTGAGTTATGGCGGACAATGGCATTTTAAGCCAAACAAAGTTATTTTGAGGGCAAAACAACAATTGTCCTGCATTTTTTTTCTTTTGTTTGGCCAATCACTTTACTCAATCACAAAGAAACTATTAGAATGTTGGCAAAATCAGCTCTGCTTGTGATACACATGTGAATTTGGTTCAAAAAGTGATTTTAATTGTCTGTGAGTGTGATTGCAGAGAAGGTTTTACTTGATCGCACCTCAGTCTCTCACTGAAAAGGACAACTGATGAAAATCACATAATGGAAGCTTTTGGACAATTTTCACACACTTAAAAAAAAAAAAGTTACTGTTGTTATTCTATTAAATTTTTAATTTAATTAAAGTTTTACCTAAAATAAAGCACTTAAAATGAAATGCACTAAAGATCTTGTGAACATTGTTTTAAGATTAAGATTTAAGATTGTTTTAGATTTGCTTGGAGATTATGTCAAAAAAATGTAGAAACATGTACAGTATTATCAGTTTCTAGGAGGATCCTTGTACAATACAGAATAAGTCAGGTTAAACAGATTGAAAGGCTATAAACCAAAAGACTACACAACAACCCCTTAAAAATACAAAGCAAAATGGCCTCAAAATATTTGACATTTCAAAAAAAATTGTGTCAAGGTAGGAACCTAATTTTGTCTTCAAGCTACCAAGACAACTAAGACCAATTGACAGAAGTTTTCAAAGTGAGAACGTGAGAAGGTGTTTGTGTCTTGCTTTGTGAATCGTTGGCCTCCAATTCGGGGTGTGGTTGTGTGTGTGTGTGTGTGTGTGTGTGTGTCCCACCTTCAGGCTCAGAGTTGCTGGGATTGGCTCCAGCTCCAGGTGACCCATTAAGTATAGAAACATTTCTGTCAGTAAATATGGGAGTTTATATTTAAACGAAGCTACACAAAAAGCTACTTCTATTACATTGTGACTATAGATATCAATTAGAGAGGCACCAAATGATTGAACATTGGTTCTGTTTTTTTGTAGACTGAAGTGAAGTAAACTTTACACTTTACATTTCACCCTTATTTATTTTTTGAAAAATAAATACATTATTTTTTATGATTTTCCATATTAGAGTCTGGAAAAACAGAGCATTACATTTAGCAGTACTTTTGTGTATGATAATTTGAAAACTCACTGACAATTCCTTGTCCGAGTGAAGTTTAGTAAAACGTTCCTTGCATTGAAATCCTTTATATTTTGCTACCCCCGTCCAACCCATCCCATCCATAGGCAGGTGCGCGGCCGCCTGGCGCAAATTAAATATGGGCTAATTTCATATTGATTAACACAGATGCCTTCTTTTTGGCTCATATTTACTACCTGGAGTCTATTTTGGCGAAAATTACCGGTGCCATTTCACTGCACAAGGAGGGTTTATCCAATAAGGCACTGGCTCATGTGTCAACTGGGGCTCCAGAAGCACCGCTCCGCCTGCAGGAAGCACTAAAGCTTTTAATTGCCTTCTGTGCAAATGGTCCTTTTGTATTTTATCAAGTGTCAAGAAACCTGGGCATGCCCAGAGCTTCTTTCTCTTTCACCAACTCATACTTATCTGTTAAAAAAGGTCTGCTTGGAAAACAAGAACGCTTTTGAACACGTCCTTCAAGACTACTTATTCTTCTCCATTTTCACCATCTCTTCCCAGAAACATCGCACTAGCAATATGCGTTCTGCAAATAACAACCACTTCTCACATTTTTGCTTGGTATTTATAAGCGTTTGCTCCAGTAGTGCGGAGGATAACCTGGGGTGAAGCGATAAACAATCAAAGTGCAGCTTCAGTGGAAACGATTGCGGCCAGTATCCAAGTCTGGGATGGGAGTCATTATTAACGGCGGCCCTGTCCTGACAATGCTATTTTCTGGAAGGTAATTGCAGATTCAGATCTCTGAGAGGGCTGACTAGAAGTAAATGCCACCTCTTTAATTATTGTCTCCTGTACGTCCCTTCTATTGAGTGTCAGAGATGTCTATCGGCCGGTGGGATCTTGGGGGGGGGGGTGACTCTAATAGGAAATGACCAGCGTCTGGGACGCTGTCACAGATTAGAAGTGACAATTCTAATTGATAACAGCAGAATTCCCTAGTTGGATGATTGGGAAAGTCACTTTAGAGCAAACTTAATTGGAGTGATTTGATTCCAAATGAGAATCGCTGAATAATTTCCCTCCGACATGCACCTCTGTTGTATTTACAAATTCGTTCTTGTAATCCAAAAAGGAAATAATCTCATGAGTCATGGTTTTCTCAAATCTGCCTCTTTTCTTACAAGTTTATTACACTTTAATCACATCTTGAAATTCATCATATTGTTGATTACATGGTCTCTAATGGTGGATATTAGTGCATAATTGACAAAACTACGTATCATTGCCTGATGGAAATGTAAAGGCGTTTATAAATTGTGCAAATTCAATAAATTATAAATGATTTACTATTGTAATGTTCCTCCAACACGTCCATGAAGACTTTTTTACTTTTCATCGATTTGACATTTTCAATTATTTTAAAATGTGAAATAAAGCTACATAATACATATTAAACAAATGCTATATCACATGCAATTTTAGCTGTAATTGTCCGCTTTCCCGTGCTCTGAAGAAGCGTTTATTGATTGAGAATGTTTTTTTCTGCACTGTTAATCTAGTCAATTACAAAAGATGTAATAGTGCACGGTTAAGCAGATCAATGGCACGACACACTCAAGCACTTCAGCAGAATGTCTGCTCAATACAGGGAATGTTTTATGATCAATATGTGTGTACAACAACGCATATATCGGTTATACCAGCATGAAATACTAATACAGAATTGTATTCCTATATATTTGGTTTCTGTTGACGCTTTTTCAGAGGTTTCCATGGCAAAGCTTGGAGCACCTTTACAAAAATTCATCTTCTGTTTTGTCAGCTGTGAAAAATATGGTGCTCTTTTCCGAGTGTCCTCATATTAGCTGACATTCTGCTGGCGCTACGATGGTCACAGTGGATCCCAAATCTCCCGTTAATGTTGAAATGACAAAACAATAACAACATTTGTCTTCTGTCGGTGGGTATTGACACGGCATTACAGGTGCCAGATTGTTTTGTGTTGTGAAGTGTGTCTCGATGACGACTCCGAGCTCCTGATTTACCCGAGCACCTTCACCGCTTTGCTC
The DNA here is from genome assembly GCA_028128575.1 of Paedocypris carbunculus. NCBI lineage: Eukaryota > Metazoa > Chordata > Actinopteri > Cypriniformes > Paedocypris > Paedocypris carbunculus. Next base: position 752,392 of record SOMO01000043.1, on the reverse strand, counting down.
TTCCTGACAAGGCACCAAATGCACATACGTACTCCGTCAAACACATTGACTGACCAGCATCAGTGAGGTAAAGAAAAATGGGTCAGTCAATATGGCGGAGGTGTAAAGAGTACTTGAAAACCATACTTCAGTAAAAGTATTACTTACTGTCCCCGATACAGTTCCTTACTGTAAAGATTACTTCATTACAAGTCACTTTAAAAGAATGTAACCCTTTTAATACTGCGTAGGCTCAAAAACACCAACAGAAAAACAAGAAACTCTATTTATAAGGTCTTATTTCCCAATATTGAAATGATTCTTAACACCTCATTGTTTCAAAATGGCAGAACAAAAAGTCAGTCTCAGTCAAACCCAATGTGCAAATAAGTGCAACCGCTAATTCACATTCACGTGATTTATCTAATAAACAGCATTCAGCCTCCTGCAGATGGCAATATCACCTTGTTCACTGAAAAAACAGATAATCACTGTAGAAAAAGATGGCGACTTGTTGCACACAATGTAAAGAGTAAAGCTATAGCGTCCGTTCAAATGTAGTGGAGTGAAAGAGTACAGATACTCAATCAAAAATGTAGTCAAATAGAGAATAAAACGTTGTAAAGTACAAGTACCTAATAAACGTTAAAACAAAGTATAGTGAACACACATGTTCATATAGAAATGTTCACAGTTGTGAAACCCAACTCGGACTCGAACCTGCAACTCTCGGACAGGTCCAACACCCAAACGCTGGACCACAACATCCCCCATCACATCATTCCTCAGAACTCGAGGTATTTTTCGAAATAAACACTAAATCTACATTACACAAATCTTTAATATGTTTTAATGCAAATCAATACATTGTTTAAAAAACACAAGTGTTAAGCCTAAAAGTCAATCCTATAAGCTTGATGTGTGTTCACATTTAGTATTTAAAGACTTATTTTAACTCCAGCCTTCAAAGGTCAACATTCACCTCCTATTCAATAAATATTTACTGACCTTGTCACCTACTTTGTCAGTTTGTGGAAGAGAAAATTAAGATTCAAGGCCAGGGTAATGGGAAAGTGTTTTAATTTCCATGTGACATTAAGATGTTTGCGCCCCGCGGGCCTGTGGTGGAATGGAGAGGCGGGTTTCTGCTTCCCGTCTCCATGTTGTGCTTCAACACTCCACAGCCAAAGAAAGATCAAATAAGCTGTTCAAATAATCAAGCGGAGACAGTAGAATTATTTTTTTGAATGGGTTCACGTCAGTCGATTCATGTACAAATGCTTTCGTCTCTCAAAACATCACTTGTCATCACAAAGTGCCATTCAAAAGAATACTTGTCAGTCAAATTGGGTGTAATAGCTAACTGAACTGATGGTTTTATTGTGTAATAAATCAAACCAACTAGAAGTCCTTTTCAACCCTCACATTGGCAAAACATGATTAATGGCTAATATTGCACTGTAAAAAAAACCTCAACACCAAACTAAACAAAAAACGGTAATATTGGTACCAGTAGATTATAATAGTTCACAATTAGTAATACAATAGAAATACTTCCTATTTGCCCCCTGTTCATGATTACAAAATAAAACAGTTTTCTTTAAAAGCACAATACTGACGTTAACAAGTATTCCTATTATGTATTGTATAAAAACAATACAACATTATCGTGCTGTAAAATAGCCATGCAAAGTGACAGATGAAATGGTCTGTAATTACCACTCCATACATAGACTATATACTTAAAACTTTTTTTTCTAATCTTTCTTTGAAAACGTGTGAATTTGTCATTTCACATCAGCGCACATACAGTACAGTTAAATCAGTTGTGACCTAGTGACCTGCCACCCTCAACTTAAAGCTGCCCACTGCTCCTGGTTTGTGTGTATCACTCTACTGTATGTGTGTGTTTGTAAATTTAAAAAAATGAAGCAACAATAAAAAAAAGTTGTTTTTTAGTTATTAAACTTGAGTGCCAGGAAACCGCCATGATCATGATACAGCTGGTTAGTCTGGTCAGACAATTTTTAAAACAATACATCCATCTTGAATTACACTATAAAATCAATTATGTATTTCAGGTCAGTAAACAGTTTTGAGACGATTCCCATGAGAAACCGAGCTTTCAAAACCTTCAAATCCTCTGAAACCAGCCCAAGCAATGAGTAACACTGAAGAAATCCTACCATGAAGGTGAGCCATACAATCTTTCTCCAAGGCCAAACAAAGACTTCATAAAAGTGAGCAGAATTTGAGTGAGCTGAAATGAAGGGCTGTGAGATGCAGGTGTGCATAATAATGAGAGATAGAGGATTATGGGAAATGTATTCTGGAAGACTTATATATGATACATTTATAGATCCTTACTTCAATGCATTTGAAGCCCACATCTCATCACTTGACATTAAAATATAGCATTAAAACAAAATAAAGTTTAAAATACTTTGTATATTATATAAAATAAAAAAATATATACAGTATATATTTTGGTTAAATTTGTCATGATAGTTGACAAAATGGTTTCTCAATATAAAGTCCCATAACAATTGTCCAATGGCTACATTTATGTATTAATCAACCGTACAGTTGCAACTGTTATTACAAAACTGATAGGTAACTAATACATAAGCCAAGAATGGTTTCAAGTATTGTATACTATTGTTCATTCACTACTGGAGTACATTTGGGTCGGCCATTTTAGCTTTGTTAGATAATTTGTTAGATAGTTCACTATAACTTGTCGTTCAGTCTTCACCTAAATTCCCCAAAATGTTCAACGTTACAATCTTTTAAGAAAAAAAAGTCTTTATTGATCANCGTTCAGTCTTCACCTAAATTCCCCAAAATGTTCAACGTTACAATATTTTAAAAAAAAAATGTCTTTATTGATCACAATTAATAACTTGTCCAGGGGCTTCATGTTCACTCAATCATATCTTTAAATAAGACCCTTTCCGTCCGCACAGGCTACGAGGGGCAGCTAAGCATTATCTTGTTACCAGGCAACAACAGAAGAGGTCTACAGCAAAAGGTCATGAGGTGACCCAACACTCATTTTCCACCATTAGTCTCTGAATCACTGGTCCTAACTTCAAATGAAGCAGAATTAGGACACACAGGGCAACTCAACCCAAACACCACTGCTTTTCTTCTCCATTTCTGAAATACGTGAATCAAAACCGGCGGAAATCCGGTGCGCAGCGAAAGAAAGTGCCACCACATCACACAATTACACTCAGTGTGGAAAACGTAATGTTCTGGAAAGGAGGCTAATTTGATTAGACTCCATTTTAATTAATTGAAGGACTCAGATGAGCATATTTCGTATGAAGGAACGAAAGAATGGAGAGAAACATCATTGATAGTCGTAAGCGTGTGTCACGACTAAAATAAACAAAAGCAACATTGTTGAAATGATGCAATTCATCATCGGTGACAGTAACTCATTACTTTAATGGGACAGTCAGGACGGTAGTGACTGTTTAATAGAGGGGCGCTGGTGTCTGTTTAATCTAAATTATTTCCTCATAGTCAGAAACAAAATAAGTCTGTTTGATTACACTGGCTCTTCATGAACATCATTGTGCAATCGACACATTTTCCTCACAAAAAGAACATTTCTGTTTTAAATTTCTCGTCATTTCTGCATTTTGTGGAAATAACGACACCATTTTGTCCGTTTTATTCCGTCATCTTGTACAGGCTCAGCACACTCATAGTGCTTAATTTTTGCGATGTTGCGAAAAAACAAGACGCCGTGCAACAAACAAGGCAAAGTTTCAGTCTAATTAATATGGAAGGCTTGGTGGCACATCAGCTCTTCTCGAATCTGCTTTGACTTTCTCTATGTCAGTCCTTCCAACAGGAAGTTAATGATCCTGGCAACAAGATGAATCACTCCAGACATGGTGCAGAGCAGCTCTGACAAGCCAGCGAGACGCTCCTGACACCTGCATGTGTTGAGAGACAAGGACTGAGAGAGAGAAATGCTTTAAGGAACATACAGTATATACACACACACACACACACACACACACACACACACACACACACACACACATCTTGTATATTTATATCTCAAATGAATATACGGTACATAAGCATATACTGTACACACATCCATTTACACAAATATATACATACACTTATTTTTCTGATATTTTCAATTGTTTTTAAATATATATTTTCAAAAAATGTTTGTATCCATTTTGCAAATAAATAAATGAATAAAAAAAAAAAAAATAAATAATTAATAAATAAACAAAAGGAACACCATATATATACTGTGTATTTGTTGTAACTGATTATTATCTACTGAAGGATTTACTGTTTCGTACCTAAACAGAACAGTTATGCCCATAATAAAATGCACTGATGCTTCACCTGGGAATCAAACCCATTACCATGATGCAGATTACAGAAAATCTGCAAATTTAGGGTGTAAGTTCAAAAAGATTTCACCAAAAATGTGGTCTTTACTATCTTTGTCGTTGACATTCTTTCACATCACATCCAGAAGTCCACAGTGATATATTGGCCAAGGTCAGTATCTGAGATGGCAGTCTTCAGTGGAGCATGCTGGGATCTATCATTAGGTTCCCCATATTAATGATGAGATAGTGAATGTGAGGGTCATGAGAAAACATTAAAAGTGTAGTGTCTATTATTTATTATGTCACTGTTCGAGGGATCATGACGCTTTCTGGAAAGAGTTTATGTAGCACGTCCTAATCTCGAATTTTATCATTTTTCCAGCAGGAAAAAGGGAAGCAGAATTTGAATTACTGTACGGATCTTCTCTGGACTGGAAAGGAAAACTGTTTTAGAAGGTTCTATTTGCTTTTAAAGAATTCAGATCAATTTCAAAACTACAGATGCGTTGTGCTTGTCAAATAAAATGGAATATAACATGATATTATTA
>SOMO01000043.1:636575-647594 GCA_028128575.1 Paedocypris carbunculus | reverse complement strand
ACATTTGTTATATATTGAAAGTACAGTTTTTCCACAAACACAATTTCAAGTTGAAAAGCAGCCCCAATTTAAAGAGTTTCATACATGAAAGTATCGCATGTCAACAGCTCGTCACTTTCTGTCTGTTTTTTTTTTCTTTCCAAAAGATGGAAGAAGTTTGTGAGGGCAACATCAAAGATACTTCAACAAATCATAATTGAGAGCTTCATTAGGACTCCAGAAGTATGAAAGAGAAACTCCGCGTGGTAAAATTTCCTCTGGGAGCAATACAACCCTTACACCCCATTTGATATTCTCCTTGGTCTATTCTTTCCAAGTCTAACAGATCTGTGAAGGATTCTCATTGCTATCCCAGGAACTGACCAAGTGTAACAATTAATGATACGAATGTCAAAAGTGTCAAAAAAAGAGCCGACATGATGTGTGGTCTTCATTAGACGCCATTAGAAACGTTAAGCTGCAGAAGTCAAATACAGACCAAAATAATGAGCCTCCGTAAGCAGGTGCCAAGTCAGAACAGCATGACGGCTCTTGACGAACTAGTTAAGGAATAAAAGAGAGGTATGACACGCAAGAACAAACACCTGAAGCCCCCTCAGGTGAAGGGACAGCGATCCTGTCAGCCCGTGGAAGAAAGACTTGTCAGCTCTCAGTTTAATTGGCCACTTTTGAGGATCTAGAAAGAAGAAAGCTCCTCCCTTCAAATATAGGCTGTGGATGTGCGAGCCGAGAACATCAAGACAGGATGCACAAACCAAAAATAAATGATACGTTCACTCCGGATGCTGATATCAGGAGAAGGGAAGCAGAAAGGAGTGAAATGGTGTGTGACAAGAGCGATAGTCTAAAAAAAAAAAAGGGAATTGAATTGCATCTTTGAGTAAAACCAGAGGAAAGCAAAACTCAAGATGCGTGCAAAGTTCTTCGTTGTGGGGACGGGAAAATTGTAATTAAACCTTCTGTATTGCTGTTCCACCTGACTGACGATCCTTGTTAGGCAATTTATAATTAAAGATCCTCAGGCTCCATCCCACCCTCGGTGTTATTTGATAGCTCAAGGTTAGGAAACAGAAAAGACGTAGGCCGCTACAAGCTGATGGCTGTCCATCGCATGTCCACGGGGATCTGGGATTACTCTTAAGCGGGCCTGTTCCATAAAGCTTGCTGATAACACTTGGGCCCTGGTTCAACAGACACCTGGTAGCAGAAAATCCCAACAGCCCCTTCTCCTCCAGAGCGGACCACTAATCAGGCGATATAGCCAAAGCACCGGTGAGAGTTGAGTTGCGAGACAGGCCATAGCGGAGCTCGAGCCAGTTAAAGTCAATTAAAGTGGGGAAGAGTTCCAGGAGAGGGGAGTCATGGGTGAAATTAAGGCCCAGCTCGGAGGTGACGGACAGCCTGTCTGAGTGAAAACATCATCCATTAAACACCTGGAAATCTTCAAAATGTGGCCATGAAAATTAACTGCGGTGAGATGAAATATTTCACAAGCAATTCCGAAGCATAGTGTACACGCAGGGAAAAAAAAACACCTTGTTCACACACTACGCCAAATCCATGCGATATATACTGATGTGGTTCTGTGATTATTATAATTAAGTCACTGTCATTCTCTTGAGCAAACATGCATATTTTTTCATGTAAATTAGGTTCATTATAAAATATGCCAGACTCACGAACATCAGCGTTATTTGCCTGGAGCAAATAGGAGGCTACACAATAATAATAGGCGCAGGTGGTAAATACCCACACCCACTGTATTTAATACAGGCAAATTGGTTTTATCAAAATAACAGTTTCTAAAATGTATGAAAAAAAATTGCTAGAAAAGTTGAAAAAATTATCACACAGTAGACTACAAAAATAGCAGCTGAAATACGCAACGGCATTGCACATTTTATTATTAGGTGTGAATGGAATAAATCTAAAGCAGTTCAACCTGGCAAAGGGGAAAACTTGACTTTGCTGTGTTTTTCACAAGCCTCAATGTATTAAAAAAATAAATATGGATTTTGTTTAGTTTTTATGGCTTCTTAGCACCAATGACCATATTATTGGCATTATGGCAATATTTTTGCTGTTCACAAAAACCAAAAACATTTTAATAAACATGGATATTTAAAATGAATCTAGTTCTAGAAAGGTAAAAAAAAAAAAAAAAACACACTAAAAATTAACAGTTGGTATACTCACTGTTTCTGATGCACATTGTACTACAGCGACAATTTTTTTTTGCATTTTTTGCAATTTTTGGATCAAGATTTGTCACCGATTCTAAGCACAAAATGAAGATGGTGGTCTGTAATGCAAGAGCATGATCAGGTTTTGCTCTTCATCACAGAGAAAGTTCACAAACGTATTTGCTTTCACGCATAAAACTCTATTTGAGAATATTTTTCTCTAAATTTGTCTTTCAGGGATGTCTGATCAAATTTGAATTTTTAAGTTCTTCATCCAAAAGGACTAAATTCACTAAACAAATCTATGAATATAGAAGTTCAAAAGCGGGCCACATGTACAGTACATTGACGGCCATCACTTTACTATCCATCAAGACATATACTCAGTTGAAATTGATTTCAGACTTCCTTTTATCTCTAGCACTGAATAACCCTTATATTCCGAGCGTGACGGAACTAAGATATTTTGAATGATATGAACCTTTATTCCTTTTTCTGAATTTCACATTTCTGCTCCACTGAAATTATTTTATTTTCATCTCTGTGCATAACCACAGATTCCTATATTCCACGAGCTATTGATACACAAACCTTTTACTCTAACGGGTATATTTAAACTTTCTGAATTATACATTTTCATTTAATGCTGTTTAATGTGACAGACTGGATTAGCTTTAGCAAGAGTGAGGAAAGCTGGCCTTCAGCTGCCCCCCAGTCATGTCAGAGGCAGGTGAGACCCCCAGATCACTGAGAGAAAGAGTTCAAGGCAGCTGGCATAGAGCTTGTGTCTGCAGATTGACTATCTCTTCATGGTTGACTTCTCTCATTGATCTCACTCCGGCATTAGTGAATAGAGGATTAAACCTTTAACCCTTCGGGATGTGCAGTGCCTGGACCTCTTTAAGAAGCTCTGCTTGACAAAGGAAGACTCAGGGACAGAGGAAAAACATACAAAATATTTTTTTTTCTTATTTGTAATATTTCACTGCAATCAACGAACAATCAGAACATGGTTGAGTTTAAAGAAAGTGCTGCCGGAGAACTGTCTGCCTTGCTAGTGGTTTCCCAATGTGTCAGTTAAAATAATTTAAAATAGAATAAATGTACAGTATATGCATGTGTTAATAATTATGCTTAAACACCTACATAACAACAAACATTTTTGAAATGTAAATGTAAAAATCTCAAAGACTTAAGTGCAAGAAGTGTAAAAAAAAAAAAAAAAAAAGAATGCATTTGAGAAAAAAAGAAACTGTGGCTGCCACAATCGATTCTGAGTGTTGTGATGCTTTCAGAACCGCAAGTGTGACTGTGTTGATTGGCTTAAGTGCAGCTCTGAAAACAGTCTCACTCTGCCCTGTGCCATCTCTGATTGTTCCAGAACCGTTTTAGTGGTCAGTTCCTGGAGAGACCACCCTACACTTGAAGATCTCAACTTTCTGACTCCTTGCAACATCATCATAGCATGTCGGCTAGTCTGGTACATTATCCATTCATCCAATTTCTACCACTTTTCTACTCTATTTATGATATGGGGAGCTGGAGACTATCTCAGTAACTCTGGATCTGAGGTGAGATACACACTCCAACAATGGTTGGATTGGTGGCCAACCATTCGCAAAGGAGGACATACAGACTGACTGACTGACTGATTCACACCTATGGTCAATTTTCTAATGCCAATTCACCTGAACAAACGTTTTATTGGACTGCTGGAGGAAACCCACGCAAGCAAATTCATAAAGACCCTGACTGGGCTTCAAACTCACACCTTCACACCTTGACAGGTTCTTCTTGCTGTGAGGCGGCAGCGCTAACTACTGCACCACCATGCTCTGCTTGGTCTGGTACATTGTTTACTGTATCATTTTTTTATATGTCATGGGAAATAAAGTGGCATTTTTGGAAATAACTTTCTAGAACTGAAGCGCCCTAAAACCATCACATTATGCAAAGCCTGCATACTCAAAAAACACAAAGATATGAAGGCAGAGAGAACAGAAACAATCATCAGCCTGGCTTTTTCTGAATCCTGTCTACCAGTTCAGCTAGTCATAGGTTCTAATCTCAGGAGAAAAAAATAGTAGTGGTTGACTCAGTGCTTGAGTGTAAGTGCAATGTAAAATCATATTGAATATAACACTAGATGTCTTTCTGTCTGTTTTTGATGTCTACCTGTCTCTGTGTGTCTGTCTAGCTCTACATTGGTGTCTACATCAGTCTGTCTGTCTTTCCATCTCTATGACAACAAACTGTCTGCTTATAGGTCTATATACTTCTAAATATGCCTGTCAATCTGTCCGTTTAATGCTTTGAATGCTAACTTTGAATCTGTCTGTCTGTCTGTCTATCTATTTGTTTTGACTGTATTGTTGGCCTGTTTTCCTCTAAACCTGTTTGTTTGATTGATTGATTGATTGATTGATTGATTGATTAATTTATTGATACTCTGTGAGTCTGTCATATCTGCCTGCATATCTTTCTTCATGTCTACCTGTAAATCTGTCTCTCTCTCTCTCTATTCGGGATACCGGAGCTCTGATCAAATTGGGGGGCCGTGACTTTGATTTAGACACAGAAACTGTTGTGTGGAACCAAAGTAAATCCACCGCTCAAGGCAAATAAACAGTAATGTTACCAGTAAGCCAGCTGGTCAGGAACATGGAGCAACAGACACAACAAAAACCAAATCAAACTAACATCCCAAAAGGATACAGCACCAAATAAAAGTAAACAGTCTTAAATGCCAGAACCAATTGAACAGAACAAGACACAGCTGAACATAATAATCCAATAATTAGAATGAACACGTGACACCTGAGCAGAATAATTAACTAATGGATTCAAATGAAAACTTATGGCCACAAACAAACAAGGAAGTGATCTGAAACTCAAGAAGGACTAAATATAAAACATTCGCGATCTTCGTTCTTTCTGCTCCAGCTATGTTAGCGCCTGACCGATACGGTAAAGATGCATAATTTGTCAAACCCGCAGTCCTGCCGCAGTTGAAATCCCTCTCCAGTGATTGAGCTGTTGTTTGCGTTAACGTCCCCAAATATGAAGATCTCAACACTGCCCACTCACTCATCAAAGCCAACCATGCGGGCCGACGGCCACCCCTCTGACATTCCCCGCAGCAGCTCCTATTATGCAGCAATTAGCCGCGGCGGCCTGCTGCGGCCGGGTGGACAGCTGCTGCACCCGCATGGCAGTAATTCAATAAGAGCTCCCCACAGGGCGCCAGGGAACATGAGTGCACCTCTCTTACACCTTCCACAGGCAGATTTACACACCGAGTGGGCTCCTTCAACAGGAAGCATTGACCCGGTGCCATGAAGATTTCTCTGATATGTGGAAGCTGCAAGAAATATCGCTGAGCTTTGCCATATGGCTGATTGGATTTCTTTTCGGGAAGAATTGGATTAATGGGTCGTCACAGACGATGCAAACTCTTTAGTATGATGACAGGCGACAATCGCGGGAGATGAGTTGTCATAATTGCATTTTTCACAAGTTCTTTATGATTCAGCACAAAGGCGCGACGGCATCTCTCTACTGGTCTGTGGAACAAATGCAAAAAATAATTTAGTGTTTTCAACAAGCCCCGATAAGCAACTTTTACTCTCTACTTGGCTTCATTTTTGATTGAGTACATGTACTCTTCACTCCATTAGAATGAGAAAATAAGTTCTTTTAAAATTGGATACTTTATGACTTTTTACTCAAGTTGGTTTTCAGATACTCTTTACACCTCTGATAAAAATGCCTTACAAACTAACAGGAATGTGAATCGAACCTTGTGGTCAGCGTGTAACCAACAAGAGCTAAAAAAAATTGTGAATATTTGCGCCAGTCCATGCCTACTTTGGCCGCCGAACAGAAAGAAGCAGAGAGACGACTGGCAGTGCTGCCCCTGCTGGCCTGGTGCTGGCCTTCTTTACACTTGTTGTAAAAGTGCTTTACTATCCACCATAAAATTGTAATTAACCCTCTGGGCGTATCTACCAAAATCCCAGTCAATTATTGACTAAAATAAAGCGTCAGTGACTGACAGCACATGTGAAATTAAAAGCAAATTAACCAAAGAATCTTGAATTAGTTACATTTATAGGGCATCTACATAAACACACAAGAAATTGCTCCATAAATCTTCTTCCTAACTCAAAAGCGAATGAAGTGTCATTTAAGCGGTCTTTTTATCAGTAGAGGTTTAGAGATTTCTGGATTCAATGCAAATCAGTAACACACCAAAAGTACACACATCTCATGTAAAGAAAATCTTTTTGTCCTTGACATGATGAATGATGAGATGTAAACTAATCTGTCAGCTCCAGGCTCCTCTGAAGTGTCTACACACGTGAAGTAAATCCAATGACAGAAAGAAATACATATTAATAGTAGAAAATAGCACATAGGATAAACTATTGGTGAAAAATAGGCAAAAACAATGTTAATTAACTTAGTATTTTTACTATTTAGGAATTACGTAACATTTTAATTACTTTGTGGACAGCAACATTGGATGTACACAAAGCAAAAAATCTAAGAAATTGTTGTATAAATTGGGTATCAGGTTACAGTGATGCCTCATTTCATAAAAATAAATGGTAACTTGACCTTGGTGGTAAAGGTCAAGGTTAATTACTACATGGTCAATGTTAATTCGAAATTTATTTTTCCCCTTTTTATCTCTCACAATGTTATCTTTCTAAAGCTGGCGATTTCTACACATCGAAATGCTCCAAATACAGTTTGAGACATAAATAGATATATAGTGTGTGGTGTGTGTGTGTGTGTGTGCGTGTGTGCAGGTGGGGGGGGCAGTCTAAAGTGTTCTGTCTTTTTAAGATGGAGCAGCGCTGTGAAAAATCTTTAGATTTGATGATCATTCTCAGTATGTGGAAGCTTATTTAAAGAAAAATGACAGTTTCACAAGTTTAATAACTTCAAGTTTAAGTTCAGTGCATTTGTAAAGCGCTTTTCACAGTTACAAGCCGCTGTGTGAAAATGTAAAAATAGATTATTGTTGCCTTTATTCCATTGTTCGTAGATGTTTAATATTTTGGCTAGGACCAGTGAGCAAGCACATACGCGACAGTGGCCAGGTAAAAAAAAAACCTACTTGCGGGATGCGAAGCAGGACCCTTCGTTATACAAGCATTAAAAAGGATACATTTGTCTAAAACAGTCAATAAACTCTCTGCTTGCAAACAGAGAAATGGCTACAACATAACTAAAAAAAACACTTCACAATGTGTGGAGTTTTTGAAAAGCTACTTTAGACATCATCACAGGAGAAACAAAAGCCTACAAGATACATTGCCTTTAGCGTGCTCCAGACTTATCTCCTGATCTCTAATGGTAAATCCCACGAAATATAATTACATCGGCCAGCAGGCTAGACTTACCGAAGCTAGCTGAGGTGCGAGTATGCAGGAGTTTAGATTCCATCTGACCTTGACCTCACCTCCAGAACTCAGAGAAACTCAGCCAGCACACGCCTCCATGAGACCAGCACATTACTTAATCAACTGATAAGAAGGCCAGATAAGGGCTCAATTCCATTAGGGGCCAAAATAACTCAGTGAGTTCTTGTTTGTACCTTTGAGTTAGCGGAGATATACTGTATTTTAAGTTAGCGGAGACACAAAAGGGAGGGTATGTGCTCTTAATGAGGTCTTCTGTTAGATGTGTCAGCAGTATTGGACAGTGAGAAAGAACGTCGCGCTTTCATTACAGACATTTTATGATGTCGGCAATCTCGCAATTAGCTCCAACGCAAGACCTAACGAAGACTATAAACTAATCAGCTCGGTGATCTCTGGCTCCACTTCCACTTCCCTTATTTAATGAGCATGAGTGTAAAATAAATTATGAAAACAGCCATTGTGCTGTACTTTATCACAACGACATCGAGCCATAATGTACAAACACATGCCTAATATCCTCTAGCAAGCGCTCAACCAGACCGGCTACTTATGAGTGCGGAAAAGCACTGCGAGATAGGGAAATAGAATTTAATCTTCCACTGTTTGCTCTATATCATCTCAGCTATCGTTATCTCTGCAATAATTGTGGATAAAGTTGGAGATGGAGTGACTTGGATCAGCAGCAAATGAACCGATGGCTGTTGTTAATAAATAATGCAATCCAGGCTTAATGCTCAGAGGGAATACACAACCCGCTGTGATCAGAATGGTAATTGAAAAGCCAACAAGTCGTGTCATAATGAAGAGCAAGAGGAACAGAAGGGTTAGTTTAATCTGCTATTTAGTTCTTTCACAATATGGTGAATACAAGCTCCTCCGGATTAAATGACTTGCACTTAATGCGAGCACTTTAATAAAAGGCCACTTTAGACTGTCTAAAGGCTTGCTGTTCTCTGACCTATTGGCATTTAGAAGAAAACACGTCGAGAGGACATTCACTTCAACATATCTTCTGGAATGAGAAGCAAAACACCACTGACTTTTTATGCTTCTGGGCGGAGGTGACAAACAACAGATGATAATGCAGTTTTGAGCTCGAATAATACAGTTGCAATTGGTTTTAAAATGTTAGGTATTTGAAAGTTGGTGGTGATTCTCAGTCATCCAGGAACTGTCCGAAGACCTGGTTTCATCAACTGCTTTTTCTTCTTTTCATAGAAATGCCAGTGTGGAAATAACAAAATCCAGTTGACATGACACATGAACTGAATCATAATTAGTTATGTATAATTATCCTCAACATATTTATCCTCGGATCAATAAGCCTCTTGTTTCTCCTATAATACTAAAGACGAAATTAAGCAATTTGGGGGATTATTAAGTCTGAAATATAGAAATCACTAAACCTTATGACTCATTCTAGACCTGAAAAAGAGTCAATTCCTCACTGAAAGATGAGGCATTTTCAACCACAAATATGTCAGATGTAGAGGACATAACGTGACTGTTTATGACAGACAGCGGATGCAACATGGTGTCATCTGTCTGGCCTGAGTGACTCTTTTATGTGACTGCTGTGGACAGCCAGCGAGATGAGACGGGGAAAGACATTATCAAGCCTCCTCCGACTGGGTCTCGGGCAGGAGAAGGATGCCGTGGAGGTGCTGGGATGTAACCATCGGGGTAAATTCAATCGGCGGAGGTTTAGGTGACAGGTTCAATCAGTCAGCTCCTGATTGCTCCTTTTCTTAGATTGAGGTCTGGAGGTGAACTGAAAAAATAACGGAGTAATTTGTTTCTGAAGCATTGCTGTTAGATCGCTAAACCTCACAATGGCAATATGTGCAAAGGCCGATGGCAAAGAGAAAGCAAGACGTTCGGTTGATGATGACTTCCACTGTGCTGCTTTCCCAAGAGGTTCGAATTTATGAATCAACCCTTTTTTTTCAGCCCTTGAGATAAATACCATCCAAGCCCGATGCTGAAGTGTCAGGCTTAATCCACTTTACAAAAACACTCCAGTGGCAAATAACTCCATTTTAAAGCAGTTCTGAAGTAAAACCTTTTACAAAATCCATACGACTGTGCAATTCAATCATTACTGGGAACAATGTCAAAATTTTTACCTCCTATTCTACCACAATGAATTGACTCCTTTTATGCTTTACAGTAAATCCACCAAAATCCCACTGTGACAATATGTGCAGAGCGCATTGATTTTTCACAAAAATAAGTCAAATAAAATGAAACCTCAACATGACCACCATCAGTGCCTTTGGTTAATGAAACCGCAGCCAGAAACAACCCATAATCTGCCATAAACAATGTAATCAATGGCCAAAAAAATTATAAAGACAAACTGTGAGATTTTTTGTGCTCTACAAAATAAACATAAATCTTTTTTGTTCCACAAAACGTGCCAGAATGTGTACTATATTTACACAAATGTAAATAGTAATACTCAAAAATTATTATTAAGCATAATAAAACGCTAATAAATAACAATGACAATGAATAATAATGAAAAAAAGAGAAAAAGAAAGGTGTTTATTGGACGAAAATTCTGAGACATAATTACACAATTGTCAATTGAGACATTGCTGTTGCCATGGAAACAAATCCAGCAGAAACGCTTGCCAGCCACCACCCAGTAAATTGAAACTACACTGACTATTAAGAATGTCTCAGAATAAAAATAAAATCATACAAAGTACAATTTCCTTTCCCGTTTACCTTTCTCCATGTATAGCCTGTCCAAATCATTATTTATCCTGCTTTTGTGGAAGAATATATGTAAACAAATGATGTGAAACGATGGACTGCTGAGAAAGTGCGTTGGTTCTGCACTGTGTTCACACGGCATGACCAGGCGCATCACATCGTGTCTCTAGAGAGATACCACATCAACCCTAAAGATAAAGCCACCATTGCTTCTATTGGCCCCTGCCACAACGTTTTTATCAGTTTCAAGACCCCACTACTTGGCCACCACTTGACCATACATTCAGATAAGCTGGAGGAAAATATTGCAGGTTTGCTTATGCTGAATGTGAATGTTCCCTAATCTCCATCCAGCTGCACACGCATCGGGCTGCCTTGTGCAATTCTTCTGCGTTCTGCTTGAACGGCTTCCACAATCTGCTTTGTGTGGTATTTAACTTGACGATTCGATGGTTTTTATTTTATGCTCAGGGACAAACATAAAGTGGCTTTAAGATATGTTTTGCACATTTTTCAAAAAACGTAAAAAATGCAGACATTTAAAAATCAACATTTATTCATTCATTCATTTATTCATTATTATTTTTTCTATTCTAGAATTCAAGAATGTATGGTTTGCAATTTTTTTTATTTGATTAGATTCAACTTTATTGGCAAGTACAAGTGCAGGCAACAAAATGCAG
>SOMO01000043.1:606102-617170 GCA_028128575.1 Paedocypris carbunculus | reverse complement strand
ATTTAGTACATATTTAAATCCACACCGTGTGAATACTAAGCTTGAATACCTTTCCCAGTATAATACGTCATTAATATTCTTTATTAGATTATAAATCCCAAGATGCATCACACTGTGAGATTCTTAGCTTTTTGGATCCGCAAATGAAAAAAATAAAACAAAAGTGCAGTAGGGCTGAGCTGGGTTTTTTTTTTCCACATTGGACACAGCCAAATAAAGAGCACCAGAAAAATAATGGTATAAAATATTCCAGCACTGGAGCTTTAATATTGTGGATTTATTAAATTGCGTCGCTCTGTGCAAGAAAAAAAAGAACGACAGAAAGATTCAGCAAACATATATTCCAGGACTTATAATGGACCGAAACAGCTTTAAAATCTCCTTCAGAAGTCTCTTTTCTCAAGGTCGGTAAATAAAGGCTTTGTGCCTGATTGCATGTACAGAAAGTTTTAACATTTATCTCATCTTTTTTTTCTTTCTCTTTCTTATGAAATTGAAATCAGAATGTGAAATGCACAATTGCTCTAGTTGTTTTTCTTTGCACCAGTTCCTTTGCTGTCACACGTGCATCAGTTTCGCACGGGCTAATTAAAGAAGTGTTGCATGACATATGAACTCCAAATCCATCTAATTGCATGTCATTCTAATTGTGGGAATTCCACAACCAACCGAGATGGTAAAGAAGGTGCTAGAAGAAAATGAGCTCCAGCATTCGTTGTAAATTAAAATAACACATCGTCTTATACCCCCTAGAAAGGCGTGTGAACTGAAAGAGGGAATATATTTCTTTTCCTTCACATCAAGCGGAGAAATATTGTTTAATCAATGACAGCGACTACTTGAGCCGCCTCAGCAGAACTCCTCCATCCTCTACTGATGCCGCTCGGTAAACGCTCATCTAATAACTCCAATTCTGACATTTCTACACAGGAATTTGAATTAGTCGTTAGAAAGTGAGAATAAGAGGAATGACATTTCATTTTATCCAAGCAAATGTGAGGGTCTTAATGCATGTGTGCATTTACAACAGTCAAGCACACAGCGTCTGCTTAAAACTAGTGAAATAAATCAGTAAAGAGAATTTCTACTCTGGATGTAATTTAGACCGAGGACTGGAAACTAAATTTGCTTTGATTTAAGAAAAAGAAAAAAAAAAAGAAAAATACACACACAATTTAACACACACAAGGTATATTAACTAGGAAATAAACTGAGAAAGAATTGTGGAAATATCAGTAAATTGACTTGCAATAAGGGAAAAATTAATGTTGAAAAAGCGATTTGCTGCAGGTAAAATAAAAAAAAACACAGAGATGTGTTACAAAAGTGGCAAAATAATGTGTGGTGTTATACTATTTTTAAGAAAGTATAAATGAAATATAGTCCTCCATCGATTCACTCACATCAGGACCAAAAGCAGTTTATGATGTAACAGTTTTTAGTAACAAGTCATTTTCCCCACGATGACAAGTGGCCTAAGTGGAGAAAAAAGCTTTTTTATTTGTGTTCCGTCTTCCGTCTTCAGGTCCCACAATAAAATCCCAAGTAAAGTGTCACCACTTGCCGAAAACACAAAGACAAAAATCCTTGTACACTGGTCAAATGTATTTTAACTTGACATATCTTGATTGAAATCTCACGTTTGGGTTTTCTAAATGCCGTTTTCCTTTTGCAGTGGCAATTTCCTTTGGAGATTCTCTGCAGTAAATATAGTTAATGATGCTGTGCCTGCACTTCCCTCACGCGGCGGCCTGGGGAAGGCTGACGTGAGTTATCTGTATGATTCTGCCCAATACCCAGATATGAATCCTTCCATCGTAAACTAGATTGCAGAATGATGTACAATAGCCCCGGAGAGACAAACTCACCAGGAAACTCCCCCACTGAAGAGACCCGACTTATGGATGATGCAGAAGAGAATATGTCTCACAAAATACAGAACTGTGATATAACTAAAACAGTCAAATGACGAATGATGGATTGTATTTCAGGAATAGCTCTGAGCCTTTTGCAGCTGGTTAAACGCTTACACTATTAAAACACTACTAGATGCAAAACACACCACATAAATGACAGATTTTCCTAGGCAAATAACTTATTTTCTTCAGAATTCTGATAATGTGTGTGTGTGTGTGTGTGTGTGTGTGTGTGTGTGTGTGTCTACATGTGTGTGAATGTGTGTGTGTCTATAACCAAATGTATGGTTGTTTACAGTTTACAGAGCAAAGATGTTTACAGTTTATCAGTTATAACCTGTTAATGCAAAATTATTAGAGATAAACCGCTGTACAAATAGCAGCTCAATATTATTTCAAAAGTCAAAGAAAGAATGACAACCCATCAATTATCTGTTTAATTGATTACCCTCACCAATTACAGCAACTCAAAGCCTTAATGCGGTAAAAAAAATCATTGGTGGCCAACCAATCACAAAGCGGAACACACAATCACACACAACTAGGGGCAGATTTCCAGCCTCTAATTCTCCTGAGCGCATGTGTCTGGACAAACAGAGATAATCAGAGACCCAGAGGAAACCCAAGATAATAGGACAACACATACAGACTCCACACAGTATGACCCTGACTGGCCCTCAAACTCAAGCCTCAAACATGTTCTTCTTAGGTCACATAAGATGTGACAGCACTCTACTACGCCACCATGCCACAATATGAAATTGAAAAAGTTAAGTGAGTGTCGTTCGTTTTATTTATGAGTCTTACAAGTGACTCTGGCAAAGAACAAAAGCATGATAATTGTAATGTTCATAAGACACAGTGACTGTAACTAGAAGCAGAAGGCCGGACGTCCATATCGCAGAGCAGCTTGATGGGGGCGACAAGCCTCCACGAATGAGAATAACAGTAGCTGAGCAGAGCATCATTCATTGGCTGTTAAATGCTGGTGGACACGGGTCAACCATGATGCGGAATCAATACACTCAAACACAGCAGCACTGAGCTCCATCACCAATTATGCTTCACTCAGCCATAAATTGCTCATGATCCCAACCACGGCGGTAAACAATTATGACACCCAACACATTATAAGATAGGAATAATGCAATATTGCTGACAGATGAGGGAATTCTGCAGTAAATGAAATGAGCAAATAATCATCTAGTGCGCTGGAGGAAAAAGCTGTGATATTGATTTGTTAGCGCCTCTTTTCGCTGTTCTCGAACTTGTAAGGTGTTTCTTGCGTGTCATGTATATATGATCAGGAACGTGTATGTGTGTGTGTGTGTGTGTGTGTGTGTGTGTGAGAGAGAGAGAGAATAATCTCTCTGCCCTAATAATCTGAAATGTATTCTTTACTCTTTATACTGAGTAAATCCAAGTAAAAGCTTTTTTTTTAAAGAAAAATAAATGATGACTACTAACGCCATTCAAGCCACCACGATCTTTGAAAGCGTCTTCATCAAAAACTGCAAGACTGATTTGCTGCTTCAGTATTTACAAAGTGTCTGGATTTCACCAAAGGCCCGGACATGATAATTATACCAATCAGCGGCTTTTAGTTAGTGGAGAAATAAGATAGATTTTGCGGTCAGGAGAGCAGAGAAGGCAACACACCATAAGCCTGTGTTGACACGTAAGGAAAAATCCTGCTTGTTATCTATGGGCTCAATAAAGAAGCGTCACAGTAATTAGCCTGGAGGAAATTGCTCGGTTTTCATCTGCACCACAAAAGCTGAGACGAGCTCCAAGTAGATGTGGCCAAAATAAAGCTCCATTTCCTCTTTCCTGATTGTGCTGCGGTTAGAAAGTGTCTGTTTACTACCAAGGTTTGTTTTTCCGCTTTTTATTAACAAATCCTATTTTTTTATGAATTTAATTAAATTGTCTAAGTTATGTGAAACTTCAACTCTTTGTCAGTTTGCATAATTACATTGATGTGTTGTGTTGTGCTCCGTGTGGAATGTTTTGTCTGTGTGCTTAAAAATCAAGTTGTGTGTGTCTATTGGGTCAATTTGTTTAGGGGCGGCAAGGTGTGTGTCATGTATTGGGGGGGGGGGGGGTTAAAATGGGTTTTAAGCCTTAATTTCTCTCTCCATTTGACCCAATTATGAAATGTGTAAACACACAGTGATGTAAACACACACACACACTCACAAGCTCGGAGCAATGGACCCCGGCGATGACTGGGATCAGAACAACTTTTATGGACAAAAGTCCAACTCCCGACTACTTTCCCACCCATGTGGGCAAACTACATGTTCTTGGTGACCCTTCTGACCTTTCTACATGAAAATGATGAAGTGCAGAGACCACAATCTCTTATTGAATAGGGAGAAGACAAAGGAGACGAGTGTGGACCACATGAGAACTTTTTTACCTTCTCTGGTGCAGATGCTGAGGAGGTGAGCAGTACCAAGTTTGGACCCGAACCTGTCCTGGAGCACCAACACAAAGACCATGAAGTCACAACAGCACTTGCACTTTCATAGCCAGCTCAGAAGACCCAGAGTTCTCCCTCTATCATGACTATTTTGTGATACCATCCTGTCCATCTGCTTCTCTGCGAGGTGGAGCCTGCGCCGCAATCTGCATGAAAGCGCTCCACTGCATTGTGAGAGCAGCTGAGGAGATCATCACCCTTTCCACCACCCATCAGGTCCTCCACAACACCTGTCCCACTCACAGAATTGCTGCAGACCCCACACACCCTTCACGCTGCTTCTTCAGCCGGTTGCCATCAGGAGAGAGACTGCGAAGGCCCCGGGCCAGGACAAACAGATTGAGGGACAGCTTCATCCATCAGGCCTTCTGGAAGTGGAACTGTCTCTCCCTTCTGTCCTCTACCCTCCACACAAAACTGTTGAGTGCACGCCTGTACCTTACGCCTAAACGCTCAGCTCTCCACCATCCACTGAATCATTTACATCTTTGCCAAACGTAACATTTTCTCGTGTTTGGGTTTGAGGAAGTTGCCGAATGTTTCTCTGACACATTTCAAACGATTAATCCCAGTAAGCAGGCCAGATTGCTTTGCAGCTTGAATTGCTTCACAGTTCTCCCAGATCTTGTGGATGGCGCTTTCACCAGTCCCGTTCTTTGGTTCGCTAAAAGGATGAAGAGATTGGGCGATTGGACTGTACAATTTTTGTTTTACTGTTGCTTTTGCAGCGTTTAATGAGATGCTTGAGGTTGGTTTCTTTGATGTTTGGAATAACTAGGTACCTCATAGTTAGGAGCGTTACCAGGTTCTATTTCCCCACATAAGTGGAACAGAACCATACTGCTGCTCTACGTTGTTCCGTTTTTGTACTCTCTCTACAGTCTGGTTGTAACAACAAGAGCTTGCACTAGCGCTCCCTCTGCTGGCCTGGAGTGAAACCCCTAATACTGGTTCAACTTTTGAATAGCTCTGTTTTTTTTACTTAGCACTTACTTTTGAGTGTTTTGTTATAGGCTGTGAGTTAGAGAGTAAGGCAATTTCCATTATCTGTTTGTCCAGTACTGTATAAATAGTAGCATTAACTTTGGTCAAGACATTTTTGCAGTTAAAAATGCTGCAATAGAATGCTGGTGGAGTTCCGGTGGTCTCAATCTGGTCCTAGACAAACCCATGTACAATTGAATACAAAACAATCTTGGTTTGAACCAATCCAGAAATCTCTGCTTATTGTGAGTTGCAAGCCTCCCATAGTTGAAGTTGCCTTAAGGTAAATGGATGTTTAGGGAAAGAATTCATTGTTACATTAAAGCTCTTCATCTCAGCAAAAACATTTCCGTGCAGTGGATGAATGATTTAAGTGAAAAGTTGTGTGAAAAGTGTGAATGCAAACCGCTCCAAAGGAAACCTATAAATATGTTTTGACTGGGACAAATTAAGCAAACTATCCACATTTCAGACGTTCCTACGCTTACCTGGGTTTCCAAACTTTAGTTTTCTTCCCACAGTCGAAATACATGACTTCAGGAGAAGAGTTTTAAAAATTGTTCATAGACATGAACGAGAGTCGGAACGTTCCACTTTGCAAATGACTGGCCATGAATCCAAAGTCTGTGTTCCGCCTTCAAATCCAGAGTTGCTACAATTTGTTTTAGCTCACAATGACCCAGAAATGCATAATGATGGATGTATAAATGGATGGGTGGATGGATGGAGGTTTGAAATGGAGACACGTGTCTGACTGTTGGGATAAAGAGTGCCTTGATTCCATTACCAGGTTTTAGCTGTGAGATCTGGTTCTCCCAAAAGTACTACAGAGAAATAAACCAGCTGGACTTTATTATTCCACCAGCAGACCTCAAACTAAGGAGCATGTCTACACTGAACCGACCTGAGCTGCAAATCCATGGCTCTCTGCTCCATCAGTGTGCGGCTTCACCTGCATTAATACTTTATAGAGCAAAGAACAGCTACAAGTGCCTGCTAATGGCCTGGAAATAATATGCTTTTCTCCAGGCCTTTACGAAAAGAGATAGCGGAAAAAACGTGCACGGCCCATTACTGCTTGCTCTGCGCTTTCCTTAGTATTTCGTGTTCCTGTAGCAAAGGGCAAACCAATGTTCATGCACATCAACAAAAGAACTCAAAAATAGCTGTCGGCCATAATTACAATTGTAATAGCTGACTGACAAAAAGCATTGAGGAAAATGAGAATGCACAAAAAGGGCAACAGGAAAGCAAAAAGGCCAAAGAAATCACAAGTTGGCACGTGCTCCATCTTCTTCTCTAAAGCTCTGATTCATATCTTAAAGACGTCGTTAAATCCTAAATTGCACTGATCTGGCGTTTTGTTAATTTAATACATTGTATTTACTACAACTTGGTATTTTTAGATCTAAATGAAAATGGCACTTCCTGAAAATACGGCATTAAGCATGGTGCACTGTTAAATTAACATGTTTAACTGTCTCGTCATGTTGAGGGCCAGGACTCCTATTTGTGGAGAATTGCTTCCTTTAATGAGCCTTCCAAATCGATCAATGTGGATCCATGTTGTTTAGAATATGTTCCCTCAGAGGATTCCTGTCTATGTAGGCTATA
The DNA here is from genome assembly GCA_028128575.1 of Paedocypris carbunculus. Taxonomy (NCBI): domain Eukaryota; kingdom Metazoa; phylum Chordata; class Actinopteri; order Cypriniformes; genus Paedocypris; species Paedocypris carbunculus. The sequence goes on along the minus strand of SOMO01000043.1, from coordinate 610,171 downwards.
AGCGGCACCAGCAACTCACTTAGGAATAGAGCTTGTGTTTATTTTTTTTTTCATTGGTGTTATGTTCCTACATTTCTTCTCTCCATCTCGGCGAGATAAATTCCAGTTTCCCCAGTGATTGCTGAAGAAACGCAGCTAAGAAGAGAGATCTGAGGCACAGAACAAGTGTCGTCCCCAGAGACCAGCAACCTTTTAAACACAAATACCCAAGACTGAACACAAAGATTTTTCAGCAGAACCAAATGAAAAAAGATCTGGGGAAAAGTCGAGGCCATTCCTAAAGAGGATTCCACACTCCAGCCTTGACAGTTAACTACCGTATTAGCAATGATATTCCATTAAGAATCAATGCATAAAGTGTATATGCGCTCTTCAATGATTGAGAGCTTGTCCACACTGAGAGAGGACAGCGGCATTATCATGCAGCCTACGTAGTGCCATTTCATTCAGCCGTGACCGGCAGGCGTTTGATTAAGAACAGATGCTGACCAAACCTCCTATTCTCTTATGTGCCGCATATGAAAATGGCAGGATTGGGAGCTTTATCAAGGTTTTACATCTTTAATGTGCTATCTTGAACACTACCCCCAAAAAGCTGAACAATCCCATTGCTGTGGTCTTAGAAAACAAATGCTTTGGTTTAATCAAACTAAATGTTCCCCCTAATCTTGGTTTAAGCAATTTGTTCAAAATATAAGTCCTATGTGTAATTCCTACAACATTTCAGCAAAATTGTACCTCAGATTGATGCAGTTGCCTCCTGCTTAGCTATGCAAATCGAACCTGCGAGGTCTGTGTTCTTAATCGGGAGGTGGGTGCTTGGCCACGCCCACACAGCAAAGAAGGCAATCTCTACACTCTCACTGAGTCTCAACCCTGCAAAATCATCGTGAAGTTGAAAAAAACGTCTCCCAGTAAGNCTCTCTCTCTCTGGTCTGACTTCTGGTCTCTTTGTTTTACTCATTCCTCTGATCAGACCTTGTCCACTTCTGTGAAACCTGTGCAGTTCATGACATGTTTAATTAACAATTTTTTAACCCAGGTATTTGGGAAAAACACATTTTACTGAGATTCATAACTAAATGGGTGTAAATTGACTTAAGTTACTTGTACTTTGTTTTGGCTACTTTGTAACCTGTGGCTTTATAACTTGGCTACCTGTAAAGTTGTGAACTTTTACTTTCTACTTGACTATTTTAGATTGAGGTAATGTGCTAAATTTTATACTCCACTACATTGGAACATTAACACTTACCTTTACTCGTTATATTGTGATTGTGCGCAACATGTTGGCCTTTTATACTTTTTTATTTTCATGGTTACTTTCTTATTGAGTGGATAAGGCAATATCACAATCTGCCGGGTGTGCAATGTACTGAATTCTATTTATTAGCTAAATAGTGAAAAAGTCTCTTGCCTTTTTTTATCTATTTTGTTTCTAAATATCTGAAAAATTGTTTCTTGTTTTTCACATTTTTTGATGATTTTGAGCCTAGTTTCAGTACAAGTAAAATACTTCAGTTCTTTTAAAATTGTATACTTTACAACTTTTACTCAAGCCTTTTTGAAATTGGTGACTTGTAACTTGTAATGGAGTAATTTTCAGTACTTCGGAAGGAATCTGTACTTTTACTCAAGTATGGCTTTCAGGTACTCTATACACGTCTCTAGCGCAATAATTATTTTTATCTGAACTTGCGCACAATTATTGACGTGTCGCTTTGTTTTTCATTGTCTTTTATGCGCTTCAGTTGGCAACACTTCAAACCTTCTTTGCTTGTGATCTGAGTGCGTCTCCTTCATCTTCAAAATGTATGTTACGTTATAAAAAAAAGTGAATTGAATGAATTGTAAAAAAAATCTAGATTGTGGCACAACATGACGCCAGAGTTCACTTTCATACTGGAATATTGCCCAACATCCTACTCACAACTGCAGACATTTAAATGAACTTCCGGCCTCATAAGTGACTGTGTTGTAATCAGAGTCGTCATGACCAACGTAAACGTCATGGCTCCAACACACAGAATTCATCACATCTTCACCTCGGTGAGGGATCAGATGCCAACTGACCTGAAGCCTGACATAGTCACTGTGAGCGCTGTTTGAGTTACACCGCACAGCCTGCGACAGCTGAGTTCCACCGTACGATCGACCTTTGCTTTGTACACGGTTCAGAGCCTCTTTAGACGCCGTCGTGTTTAATAATTGCCTCCCTGCTATGGTTCCAACTGGCCATAAATACCCCCGTCCAATCACACGCCTCAAACTGAATAGCAATTAGCAAAACGACAAAAGAGATTAGCTGTCGCTGGAGCAAAAAAAAAAAGGAATAGATGCATTGAAATATAATCAAGAGGCTGCAAAAGTTGGATTATTTCCGCGGACCAGGAAGCGGGTGTGTTTTGGGCGGGGGGGATTAGACGTCAACAGACGCCCCCTGTCTGTGATTGTGTCTGCCACATTGCATTAATCCAGACGCTCCGAGAAGTGATATAATGAGATTAATCACAAAGATAATGAAGGCATTCCCAGCTGACTTACCATCCAGCACCGAAGGGGTGAGTCGCCTTTGCTCACACTTGTATGAGAGAAACTCTTCATGCATGGAATGAGTAAAGCGCTCAAGCATAACCGTAGAGAAAAGAGAACGGAGGTGATCTATTGCTCAGCACTGAAATATCATTAAAATATAATTTATTGTTTTATAAGTGATGATCTACATTAGAAAACAGGGCTAGAGGCGGCTTGTTAATAGATTTTGCAATGTCTGAAGTGAAGCTAATGTAAGGAGAAACCTCAGTGATTTATTAATTCACCTTGTCGTCCATTATTTCATCAGCTTTTTATGAGCACCTTGTGTTTGTGGACTGATCCTAACGGTCCGATCTGATATTTAAAATTGGTTTCTAAAATCTATGTTTGTGGAGGTCACAGGCTGGTCCACGATGGCTAGTTCTGCGATCCCGGCCGCGGCGCCAGCAGCCCATCAACGCTGACACACAGATGGCATCTTTCCATGCTCGCTCACACTAAATGCCTCATTTATCCCAATAAACTAAAGGTGAACCTCAAAGGAAAAGCCGAATGTATCCATTAGACAGGCAAAGAGAAGCTGTCAATTATTCCACAATACACGAACCTGATCCGCTCCAAAGGGGCTTTTGTCGTAACCGCACAAATACCATTTCATCAAAGTAAAAGGTCAAACACATCAGTCTCTCTAGTTGTTAAGATGAATAAACAAATGTAGAAACCGTGAAAGGTCGGAAATCAACGCAAGCTGGAAGCCTTGTATTCAAGACCAATGCGATGCTGTGGAAAACTCTCCTCAGCATCACTTTATACGGACATAAATGTGCACAAGATTTGAGAATAATAAGGGACTGTCAGCCAAGAGCAAAAACGTTATTGTTGGAAATGAGCGAAATTAGCCAGAAATTAGCCTGCTGGATGTGAGAAGCTGTCATTTTGTCACATCACATTTAGCACGGGATCAATCTTTGTTCAGAACAAAGTGTGCTGTTTACATTGCTTAAAATGTCCATAACTCATTGTCAACACAGAACTGAGTGGTGTCAGCCGGCTCGCATAAATAATTCAGTTGAGTGATGCTTGAATATTTCGCCATGGATGTGACCCCGTTGACTTTGGATCAGGAGAAGAAATGAACCCTACAGGAGTATGACACGGGTCAATCTGGAGACCTGGAGAAGAAAGCCCAGCCGAGAGATCTTGTCCCTTGCACACAAAATGAATAATTCATTAAGAATTTGGAGACATCAGTTAGAGGATCTGTCGATAGCAGCCCCCATCTCACCCAAACACACAAAGACTGGCCAATAACAGTGTGCTCTGCCCTTTAAACCAACCTTTAAAATGTAGAGTCTCCTGATAGGACTCTTATTGTGCTTCTGTGCAAAACCTGCAAGAAGAAGAAGAAGAAGAAGAATGCGATGTCCAAACAAACAAACACTGAACTGCCCGCAAACTGTGGGCACTGAGATTATTATGTGTACAAAATAATAAGACAAAGAAGGAAAAGAAGATGACGATGATGATGAGGATA
>SOMO01000043.1:542689-554603 GCA_028128575.1 Paedocypris carbunculus | reverse complement strand
GGGGTCTGGATGAACAGGGGTCAACAGTATGTATGTATAAATAAAATGCATCAGCTTTTTCCATTTCTGGGTCTCATTAAGCTAGAGCCAATCCAGCAACTTTGGGCCTGAATGTGGAAAACACAACCTAGATTAGTGTAGAAAACTTAAACAATTTCCCAGACTGTAATTCTCATGCATGCCTCTTCGTGTTCAAACCTCTTACCAGATGCTTCCATAAACGCTTGGTGAAGCTTGAACGTAACAAGGGGCTCCTTTATTTTCCGCAGGAAGTCTTTGAGAAGACCACAGACGGCGTGGATGTCGTCGACTTTATGGAGCATCAGCGGCCCTTTCCCACTCAGATATTTCTCCCTCAGTTCCTTCACCAGTCGCTCTCCTCCTGGAACCCTGTAAATGCCTCTCTACACAAACCAACACACAGACGAGCGATTAGAAACACGCCTGAGATCATCACACGGTGAGAGAACTTAACTTAATCACAATGCACAATTATGATGGAACGATTTGTTTAAAATTCAGATGAAAACGAATGAAAATTGTGTAAATTGAATAAACGGCAACAAGTGTCTGAATTACAGTAAGAGTTTGAAAGGTAATCTTCCTCTCAAAGTTAAAACTAAACGCATGCAGATGAAGAAAGACTACTCTGTATGCAAATTAATGCAAAACTGACAAATGGTGTGTCAAAAGTCAATGGGGGACTTTCAATGATGCAATAACACATGAAGACCCCTACGGCACACCTAGGGCGAAAATCCTTTTAACTGTTTGATTGCACCAAATATAATTATAAAGGTTAGTGGCATACGCAAAGCAGAATGCGTAGAGAATAACAACGCTGTTCTTTGTTATGATCACAGGAATTATACTTTCAGTTGAGTAAACCATGCACGAGTGCTGTAATTCAAGGCGGCGCACTGGATTCTAAGATGCATCATTAATGAGTGTGTACGTACTTCTTAACCTTTTTTTACAGTGGTGTAAAGTAAATAGTAACTTGAAGTATAACTTCAGTCTACATTATTCAGTATATTAGAGTAAATAGACTTGGTTACANACTTGTAATTTTTACAGTAAGGTAAGGAACCCTTTACATCTCTGCTTTTTCGATTTTAAACCACTTTTTTTTTTTTTTAATCTCATTTAGGATTTCAAATTCGCCTGATAGTGAGTGAAGCAAACACCTCCTCAAGTCCTCGTCTCTCGATTTCACGAACACACTGGACAATCAGAGAAGGAACCCTGGGGTTTGTGATGGGAGCAAACTTCTCCAGAGTTTCCTGAGAAAAACAGAAAAAGTCATTTTTATCAGGCCGTCTTCTCATATGATGTTTGGAGCAAGAAGAGAGAACCTCGGTGGGCTGAGATGAACCATGTGCATTAGGGCTGCAGCGCTCGACGCACAGGTTTTTACATCCAGGATGGCTCACGACTCGGCAGTCCCTGCACTTTAAAGCCATCTTTCCGAAGCGGATCCTCTTTCCACACGGAACGCACCTCTCGGGATGGATCACCTGGAATGAACCTTTCAGGCTCAGATTCATGTATTAAAATGTGTGAGCGGTCTCCTACTGTTTTCTGCTGGAACACATGCTGTAAAGTTTTATCCACGGTCGGCATGGAGTCTTGAGGGAGCGTGGGCTCGTGGGTGGTCACCTCCATTTCAACCATTTCGGCCTCTGTAACGTCACCTGGCGCCCACACGGAGGTTTGCTCTGAATGGAAGACGCGGGTTAGTTTGAGAAGGTCAAGATGCAGCAATGAAATCGTCTCCTTTGAGGATTTATTTACCAGCAACAGACGGAAAATGTTCATTTCTGAGAAGCCTGGATGGATGTTCGGGAGTCTCCTGGGTTATGTCTATTATCATGTGAATCTGACCTCCGCTCTCTGGAGTAGTGACAGACGCCTTCACCACCGTGGTCTCAATTTCCTGAGCACATGCACACAAACATTTCAAAATTCCATTTGAGGCCAATCATCATTTCTGGTGGAACGCAAGACCCTTAGTACCACGACAATTGGTTATCTTTCATGTCCGCGCTCCTGGCACGAAAAACAAATGTAGTTTCTCAAAGTGCCAAATTGCTTCGTTTCTTTCTCCGTGATCAGTGCCGGCTGAGTGGGAGTGAGACTACGCTCATGAATGAAGACAGACAGGACATGGTCCACTGCTGTTCTCATCTGAGCAATGTGCTGGTGGGTGTAGACGATACGACAGCGAGCAGCCGACCGAGGGACTGATGAACGATTGAGTTGATGAAAAATGACATCAGACTAACCAACAGTTACAATGCGATGCCTCTATAGGAAGTGAAAAAAACTAACTTTTTAAAGAAAAAAAAACTTTTGCTCTGCGCACGTCGGCACTTCCTGAATGCCGATTTGAGATGCTAACGGAAGTCGTTTCATTAGGCAATAAATGAGCAGTAAAATTTTATTAAACAATAAAAAACATGTTAATTTAATTGACTGTGAAATTAACGAGTCAAAGTGCCTTATTCACACAAGATGCATGGCAAAGTCTACAGCATCTGGCAACGTAATTATCTTGACGTTTATTTGGCGCAATGATTATCGGGATTAGTGTGTGTGTTTGTGTGTGTGTGTGTGAGTGTGGGGGATGATAATAAAACCATCAGTGAACTGCAATGAACTGAAAGAAACCTTCTCCGGTGGTCTGGTCCCCAGGATATCTCCAGAACGGCTGATTCTTCCACGCTTCTGCACAGGTAGACCAACAATTGGGCCCAAAGATGAACGCTATGGATCGTGCAGAAAAATAAAAACACTGCTTTAGAAGCATACAAAGATATGTAGATAAACAAACATGCAGGTGGACTGATGGATATGTTTAGATAAATATATACAGTGGAATATTCAGATTGAGAGAATTAAAGAGATGTAGAGAGAGAGAGATGGAGAGATGTTGAGAGAGAGAATTTGAGACAATGAGAGTGAAAGGAAGAAAGACTGAGTATTAGTGGTTGAGTCAAAGTGAGAGATCGAGAAAATGGAAAGATGTTGAGATAGATGGACAGATGGATGTGTGCGTGTAAAAAATGACCCACTCGTCTCTCTCGGGGTCTCGACTTCAGCGGCTTCACAAATGCAGTGTTGTCCAAGTCCTACAAATAATTCACAAACCATTTCGAACATTTCAAGTCTTTATTAACCATGAATCGCGTCTGACAAATCATAAATCTCAAACAACGATACTAAATGCGAAATGTGATACTCCACCAAATCATCATCGGTCCTGTCATAACTAATGTCAGAGTGGGACAGGAAAGACGACTCATCAATCACGGATAACCTGATATGAGGACACAGGGAGGAAAATTGCTTTTTTTCTGTCAGGAAAGCGAATCAGGCTGAGAACTAAAAAGAGTGACTTGGTGTTTACCGCTTTCCTTTGTGCTGTGGGACGGCGGTTCCTTTGTGAGTGAGGCTGGTCAGCACTGACCTCTGCTCGTCATTGAGGCAAGCGGTCGACTTACTGTCATGCACAAGCACGTCACATATCAACTGCATCTGCCGTTCCTGTCGAGCACATTAATGAGCAAAACGACATCGTGAGGACCAGTGATAAACTCTCGCATGGTCAATAAACCACACAGAGGTTGTCTTTTACAACCTCGCTGTGCACATTATCTCATGACCTACTTGGACCAGTGTTAAGGAGTAGCAGCAGCGGATCATGGTGATAAAATGAATCTCTATGACAAGATGATTTCCCAACTAACCAAGCACTGGTAGTCTGCTTCTGCTTTGTTTCGCTTCTTGATCTCCACGTCCAGCTGGTTCCGGGCGTGTTTGAGCCTGATCTCCAGAGCAGCTCGGGCCACGTCCGACTTGACCAGGAGCTCCTTGTGCTTTTTCAGCTCCAGCTCGGTGTGCAGCCATTTTTTACGACTAGCTTCGAAGATTTTTAGCACTTTGATAAACTCTGGCAGACAAAAGACAGGAACAAAAGGAATCATCATATTGGAAAACATATGTTTATCTCTTTCTCACAAACCCAAACAAACACATAACCTATCTCTTTCTCTCTCTCCATCACACACACACACCAAGTTAGATTTAAAACAAACATTCAACGTGCTTTAAATAAATAACATTCTCCTAAGATAAAGCATTATTACTGTGGATATATAAAAAACCAAATAAAGAAACAACAAGTAAACAAACAAATACAACAAGTTGACCAAAATAGCATCTCTATGAAATATATTAAAAATGAATTATAAACAGGACAGTTGTGCATTTGATTATATTTTATAGTTAGTTTGATCATATTGTCATGATTGAAATGTTTGTGATCTTTAGAATAATAAAAAAAAAACAAGTCAAAGATGGATTTTGCGTTTTTTAAACGAATTTGTCCTCACATAACAACACAAATGTCTGTGCCACTGAGCAAACAAATATACTAAAGTAAACCAGAAAATAGAAGCCGTACCCAGTTCACAGCTCGTTGTATTTTCGATAACCAATCTTTGCAAACACAAACCGAGAAGTTCAGTAACAAACGGATCCCCCATACTCGCTTGCGCGCGCACCCGCGTGGGTCACACGCACTTATGCAGCCGGCGCCGTCACGTGACGAGATCTTCACATGGCGGGTTTTTTGAACGAAACGACACCTGCACGTGACAGTTTCTGAAGGACGCGGATCATTTCTACTTCACACACTTCACATCGATGTTAAAAGCCGATGTTGAACACCGAAAAGCCACAGCAGAAGCATCAGTCACCGACAGCAGTTGTTGCAGGACGTCACCGTCCATTAGCGTCTTGAGGTAAATTGAAAACTCACGAATCTAATATTTTCTGAAGTTAACGATTCGTTCAGCCATTTTGTTGACAGTTAAATCAGTTTAAAGTTTACTTCTTAGCAATTCGGTTCACAGTGTTTCCCCAAACACATCATTTCGCATGTGCTGTTCAAAATGTATTTATAGCTTATCTCCTTTAAAGTATAACCATTTATATATTTTTTTACATTTCATATATTCTTTTTGCCGATGCCTTTTAACAATTGTATTTTTAAACTGAATATCCTGTATTTGGTCAGGGTTTTTTCGTCGCCGCGGCCAGTAGAGGGCAGTCGAGGTGTTTTCTTCTGGTCACTAAGCAAGTCGTAGCTTCAGCCATCAAGGCTTGTGAGAGTTTCCCAGTGATTAAGGTCGTGTTTGAGCAGAGCTTTGTTCTGTTTGCTGGATTGTGCGTTGTTCAGTAGAAAATAAGTTCTCTGTGGTCTTTTGGTTTGAGTCTTCGCTGCAAATGTCCCTAAACGCACATAATGGGTTCAGTTGCTACCGGAGTCGCTTTAATTTAACACCCCCAAAATCTTATTACAGTCATTTTTAACTCTGCTGCTTTGAGCATAGGAGATCAAGAGCGGTCATGTTTGTCTCCGGTGAATTCAATTTTGTTGGGCATAAAAGACTTACAAACACCAGGCCTTTCCTTGTTCCTAAAAGTTTAACCGGATTGTAGGGCTTCGGTCAATGATTTTTGGAGCATTGCATTAACATTTTTAGTGTTTTCTTTAAAAGTCTAGGGGTTGCGACGTTCCTTTTGGCGATGATTTGTTTCTTTTTTCAACATAATGCAATTTTACTCTCTCACTTGCCCTCCTTACCTCTCTGAACTTGTTTGCGCGCGCACACACACGTACACGCACGCACGCACAATGATTGTGAGCCCCATGCAATCTCAAATCTGCTTTTCCCTGTGGGTGTGGAGGTATTTGCATTGTTTCTAAACCCTGAAACCAATCATTTTCTGTCTAATGCGTGTGGATTGCCAGTTAACCGCGTTAATCTGCAGACAATATATAAGAAACTAATTTGTTGCATAAACAATTGTGGCGTGTAGTTCTTCTCTGATAATTTTATTTGTATGTCTGCCGTTATTAAAATGTATTGTGTCCTGGGGGACTGTGTAAGTTGTGTGGCTCAAATGTGTGTTTTCATTCCTCCATAATTAGTTTTCTGATCTCGTTTGTCCTTTTTTGGGTCACAGGGAGCTAGAACCAATCACAGAAACTCTGGGTCTGAGATGGGATTGGTGGCCAGCAAATCACAGAGCAACACACGCAAACAATTGTTCTCGACTGTATATTGTCATCTGTAATGAAATAATAAATTAATATTATTAGCCACCTCCTCACTGTAAATGATCCAGCAGACAAATTCAAATTGAGAAAATATTTGTACAGCAAAGTAAAAATAGACTTGTATAATATCTTGATTTTTATATACAAAACCTATTGTATGTCAATACTGTAGTCTGATATGAATATCATATGTGCACTGCCTCATTAGAAAGCCATTTTCCTGGCTGAGAATATACATACCTCAGCAGAAGAGATGCTAATCTGAAAAGTGGGAAATGGTATGATAGTTGTCCCTACTTAGTAAACATGGTTCTGCTAAATTTCCCATTTCTTTCATTAAGTTTGTTGTGTGATGGTGCTTTCTGGTAAAAGTGTAAGAAGCAAGCAACTGTTAACGAAGGAATGATGAGAATGAAGATGGACAAACGATAATCCAGGGTTGGTCAGGTTCACATTCATCCCAGCATTCATCAGCCAAGTCCACATTCTGTCTGCTGCCCTTGACTCAACATCCCGAAACAATCAGTATTCATGAATATGATTTTCATTCTAAACCACTTATGGAAAAAAAAAAGTCAATGAGGTTCTGGGATTGCTATTTTTATTTCTAAATATATTGAGAGTGAGGACACACACACACACACACACACATACACACACACACACACACACACACATACATGCGCGCAAAGCAAACAGTCGAATTAAATGTTGATAATCAGTTGTTTGTTGAACTGGTCCCTGGATTTATTCTTGCACCCTCTCGGATGTTGATATCTGCAGCAGGTACGGTGCATTTGTTAAGCTCTTATGAGGATGAGCACGGAATAAACAAGGAATATTCACGCATGATTTCCCCCCTCAACTCCACTGGGACCCATTATCAGTGGTGCTGATGCAAGAAATAGATTGAATGCTGAAAATAATATCCCTGAATAATTAATCAGATGGGTTTTAAATGCACAGCAAACAGGGTGGCTTCTCTATGTGGCAAAATCCTTTTTTTTTATCTTCATTTTTTTTAACTAGTTTAAGCCAAACTCAATTTATGTCTGAAACCGGAGAGAGATCTAGGTGATGGTATTAGATTTAAATCCTTGTTTGCAGCGGCGAACGCTCATGCTAAACTGATAAGGGCTATAAAATCCTATCTCCAGTGCAAAAGGTCAAAGGTCGGCTGGATCAACTTGGTTTCAGTGAGTGCTGAATGTGACAGCAAATCTTGCTTTATCTCCCGATCTCCTAATAGGACATTTGAGTGTCGTTCGATGTGCATACACTCAGATCTGAGTAAATATCGGATCCCCAAGTGTACTTGAGCATTTGTGATCACTTAACAGTTCTGGTGATGACTAAAGCCTTTCAGACTCATTAGTCTCAGCATGATTTAGAGATGGTAAATGCATCCGCTTCGGGGAAAAATCGGCACAGAAGAAAAAAAATGACAACGTTTAGCAGCATCCTCTTTCTCGCACATTTAGATGCGTTTATTTTGTTGGTTGTTTGAGAAATTACAAATGTCAGAAACTGACCTTTCCAGTGACATTCCAGTTTCAGATAGTATCAAAGCGAGTGGCTGCAGCCAATGAGGCGGAAACATCGGCTGCTTTACTTTGAAGAGCCGCGTCTCTTTTGAAGAGATTCTGAATATACAGAACAGCAGATAAGACGCACTATTCCAGTTTAATATGATCCAATGCTGTTTCTGTTACTGTCAGATATGATGTGATGAGCGGTAAAGTAAAACAACACTGCTCTGTTTTGTGAGGTTTCTTCAGACTTGTGGCTTTAACAGCAAATGTTTCATTTGGCCTTGTCACTCAAATGTGGAATTTTACACGCTGCACAACTTCAGCTTTTTCTCTTAAAAAAAAAACGTCTCTGTGTGACAAATAAAGACTCTGTGTGTCCATCTGTCCAATCCTCTTTCTGTCTCTCTATTCCTTTGTCAGACTGTCTTTTTGTGTGGCGTTTGCACATCCATCCATCTTTTCATCCATCTATCCATTCATTCATCCATCCATCATTTTACATATGAGCAGAAAACGGTCAAATAAGACATTTGTTTTTGTTTTTTACTTTAAAATGAATTGTAATGTGATACATTTTATTAAAGTAATCAGCACACACTTATTTTAGTGATAAAGCTGTTTTAGTAACTTTATTTTTGCACTAGCAATAACTATTTTTTGATTCATCACTTGCATTTATATAGATTGTGCAAGTGAAAAGTTTCCCATTGTGAATCTGCAAGATTTACAGTGATGGAAAGTAGAAAAGACAGAAACAAATGATTTTAGTGCAAGGCATTTCCATTAACTACAATTACTGTAATTTTTCCTAAAGTTAAATTTTGGATGGTTTGCACATTGTGTAATGGCATTCTTGGCAGAGCACTGTATAATTTGAGTTATTTGACTCTGGTGTGGTTTTCTGTTTTGCCATTTTGAACAGAACAACCTTTTGCTACTATTCACTTAAACTGTCAAATGACTTTCAAGCATGAAATGAATCTGGTACATCTCACTGGAGGAATTATTTGATATTTTTATTCTTTCCTGTCTCATCCCATTGTTCCTCTGGGGTGGATCTCATGAGACGAATCGTTTTGATTGGCTGAAACAATGCGTGGTAAAACATGGAAAGGCAGACTATGCTGCATAAATAAGGCGAGAACATTCCGCAGACATCAGATGAATGTAAATCTTGTCAGAAAGCAATTCTCTCAATGCCACTGTGATGCTTGACTGAATATGATTTTAGCAGCTACTTTTCAGAAAAACGCTCGTTATGTTTTATAGAATTATGAGTTATCACTTGTAGGAATCAGGACGATTCACTTTTTCACTTAACATTTTTTGACTACTAAATTACTGTTTTGTTTCAGTGTATTTGCATTTCACACATGTATGTACGCTACAGTGAAATAAAAGTGTGTAACAAAACTGTAAATAACAACATTTTGTTAAAATAACAAAATTACAAAAATTACATGAAAACACAATAAATCAAAAGTAGCAGAATTTAAAAGGCTGATTTAAATTCAAGACTCAAGTTTGAGGCTTGATCAGAATCAGAAGCCTTTATTGTTATTAGTACAACGAAAGTAGCAGGTACAGTATAAAGATTTTGTATGAGATGGAGGTAGATGGAGGTAGAACTGTATTGCACAGGAATACAAAAATGACAGAATACAGAAAATGAAGGAAGAACTGTACTGCACATATTACCCATATCGTTGTTGGTCAGGGTCTTTCTGAGAACAATGTTCTTTGTGATTGGTTGACGACCAACTCAGAGCCAGAGTTTCTGAGATTTGCTCAATCTCTTTGTGACCCAGAAATATGAAGCAAAAAAATCAATGAATGGAAGGCGATGGAAAAATAAAAACATTTATAAAATGATCAATTGCATTGTTGTGTGTACTAAGATCTTGACCATTTCATAAATTTCAAGTATGTTGTAAATTCCATAATCACCATATTGAGGTTTTTGATTGCATAATAAGTGAAAAAGTTTCAGGACTGTAATATAGGGAAAAGTTTGTGCACTTCTGTAACTCTTACTTCAAAACTTGAAAGTTTGTTTTCTTATTTTCCCGACTTCTTGCCGCACTAAGGAAGACATCATGTTGGTGACTGGCATGGGCCTATTAATTAGTGGAGTTTCATTAATCCGTGGAGTTAATTACCCCAGGAGCATGATTTGTGGGCTTATCTGGAGAGATAAGGAGTTAAGTATGATGATAGTTCTGCTTATCCCTGCTATGGGTAAATGTAATTACTACAGTATAGTGTAAAGGGAACATTGGCAAATTGTCTCAGATTAAAAAATCATTATCGTTCTCCAATGAACATGCAGCTTGGTCTCCTGGTTTATTATGAAAACAATGTAGCAATTTGGCATAAACCGAGACGGGAGATTACAGCTAGCAATTAAAATTAATTCTTTTACGACAGCTTTTATTTGAAACGAGCATAATGTCATGGGCTGTCAACAGCATGACGAGGGCTTCACACGAGTTCAACACAGGTATTAATGACTTTATATTTTGGCTCTTTAGCACGAAGGATAAAGGCTCCAATTAAATGTCCGCCAGTGCCGTACCAGTTCAAACATGTGCTCCGCATTGTTCATTTCCTTCTTTCTGCAGACTGTTATCCCAGGCTCATGCTCTGATCTCTCAGATATTAGTACCATGCTGGCCTCGTTCTTTTCTTCCCGCTGTACATATATTTTGGGATTTGATTTGGCCGTATGTGAAGTAGAGAAAGAAATTCATTTCCAAGGATTGGCCACACCACAGCGAAACGAGACTTTGGCTAAGAATGGAAATGGTTTGGCAGCACAGCAATTAGAATCAGCTTTGATTTTTCTCTTTGGGTTCATGATGAAAGCTGGCACTTTTATGCAATCATATCTCAAAGCCATTTCTAATGAACGCTTCACTAATGCATAGAGCCCTGCTGCTGATGTCACTCATGCATTTACACTAATGCAAACAAATGTGATCCTCACAAGGCCAAATTGGCCCATTGCTATTTCCGTGTTTTGAATTGTATTTTTCTTACCACTAATAGTGATGTCATTGTATCAGGATAAGTTGATTATTTTTTTATTATTAAAATGTATTTATTTTTATTTATTATTTTTATTTTTTACTTTTAATTTTCACAGATTTTTTTAATGTACAGTTTTTTTCTGTGGCTTTGTCACTGTTTTTAGCAACACTAAAGTTTGTTCAGATTCCAGAAAAGGCATGAAATGGCTTTATTCTTATTTGAGTCATTTAGTATGCGTGACGCGTTAACGTACACACACACACACACACACACAGCTAGTGTTTATATAAATAGTTTATTCCAAATAAATTCTGATGTGGTGTTGGAGCTTTGAATATTTATGAAGCATTGCATTAGAAAAAAGGTTGCGTACTCGTGAACGTATGTACAATTTATCAATTAAGTGAACAAATAATTGATCAAATAAGTAACTATAGATTATTGATTATAATTAATAGTCATATGCTGTTTAATCTTAGAGTATGAAATGAAAACCATAGATGGATTGATGGATGGATGTATGTATGGATGAATAGATAGATAAAATATGAATAAAAATGTTGCTGGTTTAGAATAAAATTACCTCTTTTTCGATATTGTAACTTTGTTTCTAAACTCTTGTGTTTGCAATGCTTAATCTCTTTTTCGTTAGTAATGTTAAAGTAGTGCATCTGACGAAAGCTGAAAACAAAAATCTGCTTGTCTATAGTGTGTAGTCTGTGTTGTCAATCTGCGAGAAGATTTGGATCAATTTCCACTATGTGTGCTATTCTGACTTTAGCACGGCTCCCATTAAATGTTTACTTCACCTCAAATCATAAAGGAGAGAAGTGCAGCCACAACCGACAAAGGATTTAGCACCGAGAGCAGGAAAGCTATAGCATTCTGAAACAATCTCAGCAGTGGAAATGGAAGCAGATTGGTCCTTCTATGGCTGAATTGATTTGTCATGGATGGTGTAAAGGAAAAGTTACTTTTTTAAGATCTTGTATAAGATGAACCACCTTCAGGTCAGATTCTGTGGACACCTACGTTTTTATAAACCGCTTCAATCATCTTCATCTGTTGAGTGCTTTTATTTTTTATTTTATTTGTTTTATCATTTTTTTTATCACAAGGTAATGTAGTTTGCTTTTTGAAGACGTGACATTTCCAGAGTTTTGGTTTGTCACATAAAATGTATATATTACTATAGTAATGTGTTGAACATTTTTTTTTTTGCATT
>SOMO01000043.1:473376-503897 GCA_028128575.1 Paedocypris carbunculus | reverse complement strand
TAATGACACAGTGAAGTGAGTTTTAGTGGACCGGGATTCGAACCTTCAACACCTGCTCTAACTTTCTTCCGCTGGACCACGGCTAGAGTTTTATGCTGAACTGAGCAAAAGAAAAGACTGAAAACGACCACAAAATTTTCGAGTACATACTTTTATGAACAAACTTTGTCTGTTATGAAGAGCAAAACCAGCTTTCTCACAATACAGGCAACCATTTTCATTAAATAAGGCATATCTTGACTCTAATAGCAAGCAAAGCAATAGGGATAACTAGCAAAACACAAAACTAGGGATGCACCAATACCGTTATAAAAAGTTAAAAGTCCACCGATAACGTAAATCGATACTGTAAGGGGTTAATCGATAGTACGCGGTTAATCACAAGCGCAGAGTGCCCCGCCCACAGCCCCGCCTGCCTGGAGCCATAAGAGAGGGGAGTCCGGGTAGAAGAGAACATTTAAACGGCGCAAAACTACCTATATTAAAGAGAATGAATGCTTCAAAACAAAAGTGGACCAAAATTATGCCAATAATTTCAGCGAAATAATCTAGAGGCTCAAAATGTAGCGCATTTAACACAAGTAATTTAATCAAGCATCTAAAATCACAACAAGACAACAAGTCCACAAAGAGTTCGCTTCAAAACCAACTTACACTGCAGCGAACCCTCGCAAGAAAAGAAAAACACGTTGATAGTTTATTCAAAAAGCAAAATGTATTATTAATGCTCCCCAAAGCAGAGTTTACAACAAACTGAAGATAAAAACAGTCACTGTTTACATTTTTAAAAATACGTAATTTATACTCATAATTTATATTTATTCCGTAACATGTTGCACAGAATATGCTTTTCCTTTTAAATAAATGTTCTTAATTCCAATCTATATCCCCTTACTTTTTTTGTTAATTTATATGACTAAAGCTTTTACCTGTAAATTTAAATAATGTTTTTATGAAGTACTCTGTATTGGTTTTGGCGAGCACTGAAACGCAATTGCGCTTTCCTATTGGTGTATTGATGCATTCCTACACAAAACCAATTAAAAGCAAGCAAATCTTGAAACCAACCTGTGATTGGTCACAGTTGGCACTGTCAAAATACCAGTTCCCCCCCGCTTACCCCTAAGGATTGGACTAAGATACTGAAGGTTGTAGCTTGGTTCCCAAAAGCGAGACCACCCTGATATGAATTGGCCTTTCCTATGCTGTGTTCTTATCAATGTTGTATTGCCGTAAACGTTTTCAAGCCACTGGAACTCCACTGGTGCCTTTAAAGTCTCTATACATGTTGGAAACAGAGCTATAAAGAGCGGGCCCCTGTTCAAGACCATCCATGACAATCCCCTCACCTCTGAATGCATCACCATCCACTTCCTGCTGAAAGCCCTGAATCTGAGCAGAAAGCTCCCTGCTGGGTGTCTGAGTGGGAAGGCGATAGAGTGGACATGATTGACTCTCCTTCACTCTCCTGTCCCCTGCTGTAGGCCAAGAGAAAAGGAGAAGACTTCTGTCCACGTTCCCCACTCCTGTTCTAATTAAGGACTATTATCCAACACAGCATGTAGTACCTGAAAGATAATTGTCCACAGCGACAACTAAATGTCCCAATCTGGAGGCTAAAGCGCTGATGGTGGTAAAGGTCACCTGGTATCATATAGTCTGCTCATCTAATTAAAGCCACAAGCTGCCCGCAGGCATGAGTTCATTTAGAATCAGCGCTTTTCCTGTTATTTGAACTTATTTAGTAATGACCCGTTTTACAAAGAGACCAGAAATGTGTCAATATATGATTTGTAATATCTGTGTGACTTCTTGTCTTCAGGACTTCAGGGTTAAACAATTATTCAAAATACCTTATTTTTCAGACTATAAGGTGCCCCGGAATATACGATGCACCAATAGTATGTCATCAATGGCATTAAAAATAAATAAAAAACATTTTTCCATGCTTTTCTAAGCCTTTTTTTTGCCATTTATATAGGGGAGAAAAAAAAAACACTTGCAACAATTTTATCAGTTGGCATGAACCCATCTCAGGCAGAAAGTAGAGCTTGCATGGAGTTTGCATGTTCTGACTCTGTCAAACAAGAACCTGACAAGAACCAATCAAATCAAATCAAATCACTTTTATTGTCACTTCACCACAGTGTGTGAGCTGTGGTGAGTGAAAAGCTTAGGTGTGACGAACTTCACACTATCACGTGAATTGTAGTCTGGAAAATATAATATAGAGCGTGTGTGTGTCCTGCTTTGTGATTGGTTGGCCAACAAATTGTGGGTGTGTCCCGTCTTCAGTTCCGGGGTTGCTCCTCTTGACCCAGAAATGGAAAGGTTGGTGTCAGAAAATGAATGGACAGATTGAATGAGTGATTCGTGTATAAACATGTATGAAAAAGATTGAAAAGATAATTGCTTGCAAGTGCAAATGCTGACAGAAATGCTGAAAGTGGTTTACCATAAATGCTTTTGCAGCATAAGTGTTTAAAGAGACTAAAGTGAAAACTATTTGGAGTTTGGAAAATATGAACAACAAGACAGACCGTAACTCTGTTGTTAACATTGTAATAAATGCCAATCTGGCTTTCAAACTCTCTCTGGAGTCATTATTTAGAACCAAACTTCTCCACTGCACTAATCACTGAAGCTGTCAGTCAGTTTTATTTGCCAGGAGGTCTCCTAAATCAAAGCTTTAATTACAATCGATAAAAGGGGTTTAAATTATGAAAATAATTGGAAGATTTAAATGCTCTTCAACAAATGAGATTTTTTTTTTTTAATTATGGTTTATCGCTTTTTGCACAATGAAATGGGCATAGAAGAAAAACGAAAGTAAAACTTGAGAAAATCCAAGATCCATTTGTATGTTGAAGAATTTTCAGCGTATAAAATAATGAACGTAGTGAAAACTATGAAAAGGCTCAAACAGGGTCATTAAGACACTGATCATCATTTTTAAAAAAAAGTTTTCCTTTGGTTCAAATGTGGTTGAAGCACAGCTGACCTCTTCTGGAAGGTTTTGAATCTGGAAGTTAGGATTTATTACCCGTTTTTACATTACAGTTCTAGCAAGATCGGGAACTTAATCTGGACACTGTATTGTCCCCAGCACTCTTGGAAATAACAGTGAGAAGCCCATTACAATAGCCTCCTCTGTATAATGAGAATTTTATTGTATTTCAATTGTATTTTTTGTCGCAAAACACATTGGGGGAAAAAAAGTACCTGTAAGAGTATTCTAAAAGTCGCTTTGCTTTTACAGCTTTCCTGTAGCTCATTTAGTTGAGCTGGTAACACCAAAGTTGAGGGTTCTAATCCTAGTAATAGCATAGTTTAATATGTACATCACTCACGTATGTTGTAAAGGCATATTTCATGTCAAGCACTTGGTTTAAATACGATTTAACAAAAACCTTTTCCAACATGTATAACATCATACAAGTTATTAAAGTGCTGTAAGATGTTTATTAACATTGAACAATGAATTGTAGATTACATTGAAATGGACTGAGCTNCAGGGCGCACTGGGTTATAATTGGCACTGGATTATATGGCAAGCTATATTATAAGGCATGTTCTCAAGAAATGTCTATTTTCGAATATTTTTTTCACTCGTAGGACTCATCGGATTATGAGGTGCATAATCTTTTGTTAGATATATTAAAGGATTTTTTGTGCAGTTTAAAAGAATAAATTATTGTTTTACAATGACCATACCCTATTTTTCCAAACTATATTTATTTATGCTAACACGTAACAAATCATAACAACATTAAATAAAAACATACGTAGTAATGATAACGACAATCATCTCACTCTTTCTCCGGTTACATGCTTGAAATGGAGTAGAAAGAAGCACAACTTATCTAGTCCCTTATTACCTATAAGATGCACCAACAATACATTATTTTAATTTCTAAATTTTGTTCTGCACATAAGAGACAGCTGATTGTAAAGCTGTAAAGTATTTTTTATCGTTTGAAAAACGCAATGTGCTTGAGAACATTTGACAGGTGACTATAATGTAGTATGTGAAACGCAGCGCCATATAATGAATGCAGCGCCACTAAGAGCGCGCCTGATTACACGCTGTCGTCTTTTTATGACCTCGAGAAATCCTACTTAAGATGCTGCCTGACTCAGTCCGGTGGTCCCGCTGACCATAACAACACCTTCTCTTATTTTCATGTGGAATTGTTCCAGATCTCGCTCCTTTTGTCTTTGGGTTATCATGCGTTGAGACAGACTTATTGATCTGGCGAGATTGATCTAGGCAGGGATGATACAGCAACATTGCATGATTTATTCCAGTCCTAATATTTCGAGGCAGGTCAGTCCCACCAGACGTTGTTGAGCAGACACGTCGCTCTTTCATCATCTCAGATGATGAGAAGATTGTTGAAAAGTGCAAACTCGTCTGTTTGCGATATCACAGTCAGTCGCTGTGCATTACACTTAGAGACACCCGAGTGTCTGGCAAACACGCGTTAGACATACGCCAATCTATTTAAAACATGTTTTAGAATTCGACTTCCAACACGTTCAGAATAAAGGATGCACAAGGTCATTTTCATTAAAAAAGATTCGACCTTCAACCCTTGCATTAATTGTTGTATTTGTAATTGTTGCATTGTTACATTTTTATTAATGTATTNAAGACCTCACGTGGCTAGCCTAATAAAACCAGACTTCCGTTAAAAGCTCTTTTGTGTAAATCATCTCCTAATGAGACTTTAGTACAGTTTATAAACCAGTGATGCATTGTACTGTCGTGTAGAAAAGCCCCTCCAGATTATTCATGCAAGACTTCTGTCTGTTTTCAAGGGTTTTCCTTTTTTTGAATATGAATCTAACGCTGAGAATCTAAGTAGCCGTTACCGTTGATCGGTCAATGTTTCCGCCCAGGCTGTGTTCTGTAAACCCATCTGTCCAAGTATTGATGGGCAGTGAGCGCCCGAGCAACACAGCAGCTGTCCGATAATGAGCCCCCCTCCCGTGCCCACCCTCCCGATCTGCATCAAGACATCAAGCACAAGCAGATAGATAATTCTGCTGAGGGTTGAGATGTGAATTAGCCTTTTGTAAATCAACTTCACCCACCGAGCCACTTTCCTGGTTCCGGTCGAGCTGCTTCTGCTCTGTGTGAGCGTCACTCCAATACATCCATTCATATTTTTGCTTTAGTCGTTCTGTCAATATTGTATTGATGGAAGAAAATGTATTCTGTTTGGGAACAAAAAAGTATTCCGATGGTGCATAACCCGTTTGTTTTTGGTGATGTCGTGCCTGGTTGGAGATGGATTGATATTTGGGCCGCAGGAGGTGAAGTGAGGGGACGCAAACAAAGGGTCCTGGCCTTCCTCTCAGAGGGATACAGGCCACAACCATTTCAGTTCACACTGTGCCACAATGACTTTCGCTGAACTCGGGATGGATTTTTTTTTTCTATTAACACGCAATTCAAAGAAAAATCATTTAATATTTATGGCAGGTTGTGTGTTGAGGGAAAACATGCATGAGGTGGTTTTTTTTTTTTTTTTTTTTTTTTTTTTTGAATGAGTTTTCACTTTTCTTTTTGTTTGTTTCTAAAAAATAAATAAAATAAAAAAAGAAGAAATCAAATGAGCCCGTGACATTTAGATTTGGCGCCAGTTCGGACAGCCTTTCTTTCACAACTGTGTTCTTGAAAGACTGGAGTGAAACGAAATGGCAGGATAAAGGTAAAAAAAAAAAATATTTTTGCAGCAGAAGAAAGGTTAGAATTATATTCCACGCACTTGAGCTGTAAAAGTGAAATGCAGGTCAAAATAAAAGAGTTTTGTTAATTTGTTTTTTTCCCCATAAAGCGTAGATGTTGTCGGCGTATTGTAATTTAGCAATTTGTTAGATAGTGTGTTAAAATCTACAAAACAAACAATTTGAAAGTGGAACCTAAATGCTAAAATGATTCTGTATGAAACCCTCATGTACTGTATTCATTGATATTTTTTTAAGTATAAAAAAAAAGTGTTGCATTTACAAATGTTTTTTTATCTATTCATACTTCACAATAGTGCAGCAATTCTATACATGGTACCATAACTATTATTGCAATAATAAGTAGGTAAAGAGTGTAGTATATATTTTCAAGTGTAATAGTAGGTAAAAAAGTATAGTTATAATAATAATAAAAATGATAATAAATGTAATTTATAAAGCACTACTAGTAGTTAGAGTTGTGTTACAATTACAAATCTGTTCATCTGGTAAATAACAAGTCAGTCCTTGATCTTTTTAAGGGTCATGCAAAGCTTTACCCACTATGACCTTTCACCCCTCGGCTGTTACACTCCTAGAAACCGTGAAAAGGATAAATTCGTTCTTGACGGCTGCGTGAAAACGCTAATCACATTTTGATACATTGCATGCTTTCTGTATACTTCAATAAAGCCTCATTCTTAAGGTCAGAGGAGTCCCATAGAGGAATTACTGAACCTTGACTCCTTCACTGAAGATTGCAGCATGTCCATTTATCAGCGGGCGGACTGTATGCTGAACACTCGCTGCTCTTCAGGGCAATACCTCTACATATCATACAAAGTGAGCTTTCATATACTTGATGTGGAAACAGGATCAACTTGTCAGTGAAACCTCATACTATACATCAAAGCCTCAGAAGATCAGGCCTGGTTTGAACAAATGTAAGCAGGCCTGAAGTGGTCTGACTCTTACCTCAAGTACATGCACGATACTGTATATGTATTTTATCTGTTACTAATAAACAAAAAAAGATTATTTGTGGTTTACTTTTTCAAAGATTGTAACTGTACTTTGAATCTTTGAAAGACTTTGAGATTCTATTGTACTTTGTAACAGAAACTAGTTCAAAAAACAGAAACAGTGCGGCATAATTAACCGTGCGTGTCTTTTTGTTTGTTGGGAAAGTTAGATTTTGAAATGCACATCTGTTGTTGTTTACATGGATAGTTTGAAAAAAATTGATAGTTTGTTGGATTATGACTTTGAAATGTCAAATACGATAGGTTGCAGAAGTATTAATATGAGGATTTTGTGCACAAAGCCTAGAGGAACTGTCAAAAAATTACATAATCAATACGCTTTACTAAACCATTCTGAGAATTATTTAGTGTGTTTGCGTGTGTAATACTTCTGAATTTCTTTGAGCGATGCAAAAGTTTAGAATTATTTTTAGAAATGCAGGTTCTTGATCAGCGGATTGTTGAACACAATACAGACTAGACATTTATCTTTCACTCCGGCTTGATTTATGCATCTGTTCCATCATTAATTCCTTTTGCAATTCACCAAGACCACAGATAAAAGGTCAGCGTCCAACGGAATATGGTAAATATTGTATTAAAACCATCAGAGACTCTTTGATATTTAGTGTGGTTTTGCATTGTATCTACTTAAAGTCTTAACTCTGCTTCTATGCAAAACATCTGTACAAATAATGCATCAAGTCTTGTAAAGTCAGGTATAGAACTCTAAGGGAGACAGTTTGATGTCTTGAGGAATTATTCAGGTACTATTCCCAACGCTTTTTGGCTTCACATCCTTGTCTGTCTCTTGCAAACTTACAACATCTGATAGAATTTAAAAAGATACCACGTTTGGATCCAATGCAAAAAATACCCCGGAGATTTAACATGAAAACATATGCACAGCATGAGATGAATGACACTCAAAACAAGCCCTGCCATCAAATGCTGCTGCGCTCTTCCTGTCCCGGTCTTATAGCGCCTCAGATGGAGTCCTGATGGTCCGAAGCCGTGTTTAATAATGAATCGCTTACCGCAGCGTTACACCGATGGCCCAACACTTTACGGCACGTCAGAAACATGTCTTTGTTTTTGCACCAAAGGCAGGATATAACTCAGTTAAAGGCATTTCCTATGCCATATGACAGATGTGTCCTCTGAGCATGTTGCTGTCTCATATCACTGGAACAAGGTTAGGATTCATTCCTCACCCTGTCTTCCCTCCCCCTACAGTGCATCCATCAGGACAACATGATGAAGCCCCGTTTGGCTCCCAACATGTGACTCCTCTGGGAAAGACTTTTTAAAGACAACAAATTCTGGGTTTTATCTCAGATATAAGGTTGAAACTGAAAAGCAGCGAGGTTAAAAGCTATATGCTGTTTGTGATTAAAGCCAGTACGCTTAGACTCCAGGAGCTGGATGGATGCGTATGTGTTTGAATTGCTCTGGAGAACAACTGTCGCTGCAGGGGTCAGAAGAAGTCCCAATGCTTCCAGTAAGCTCAGGAGACTGTTATATAAAAAAGCCATTTCTGTGAAAATCAAGATGGAATTATTTAATTGGAGCCGTTTAACAAGCACAACACTGTGAATGTGCTTGAAAGCACAACAAATTATTTTTAATAAAAAACAAGGCTTTTTTTTTCAAACTAAAAATTACATTTATTTTTGCCAGTGACAGAGATGTGACAGGAATGACATAGATTAATGTATATACATGAATTGTATTATATCAATATGTTATATTATACATTGCATTGCATTACATTATCTTAAATGATATTATTTTGTATTATTTTGTATATTTTGTATATTTTGTATTATGTTGTATTATACTTTATACTTTATATTATATTACATTACATTGTACTATATTTATCATATACTAAATTGCAAAGAGTACAGGTCTGTCGTGCTAACATGGATGCAGCTATGAAGCTGACGGGGTTGCATCGAGAAATGTATTTTAGGAATGAAAACCTCGATAAGACTGACGTTATATTCTCCTTCTGAATTTCAGAGTTTTACTCAATTACCACATAAACACAAAGAATTCCTTACGAAATGTGCGAAAAAAATGTCTTTTTTATATCATTAGAGACAAATTTAAAGATTTATTATGAGGTTAATGTAGAATATTTCAAAGATTACAATATCAGTATAATATATTGTATAACTTTATAGCCATGGATCCTATTATGTTTTGTTTTAAGTATTTTTCTCATAAGTAGTTTAACAAAGTCAGCTACTTCTTCCAAATACAATGATAACTTTTTTTTTTGTGGCGTTTGCAATTAGATATAAATATTTTTTTTTCCCTCTGCATCTCACTAAATCGTGTCCCGTAGAGGTGCGACCTGTACAGCTAATTGCATTCATAGAAGATAAACTGCATTAGGGAAATGCATTTTACATAATTTTGTTTGGCAGTAGTAAAGCTATTAACAATCCTGCAGTGCCCATCTATGAAAGGCGATATAATCTGAGAAAAGCGGTTTGAATCGATCCACCACTTTCCCCTCCCCATCACCACCAGTTTTGGTGTTATCCAAACTGGGAAACAGGCAAACACTGTTAAAACATGTATATTTGTGCTTCCGCGTATAGATGCAAGTGAAAAAACGTGTACATTGGGGAAAAAAAACATTAAAATTTGTATCTATTTTTACATTTTTTTCCTTTTTTATTTTGTGCTTGTTCTTGTTATTTTTTAAAGAGAAGACTAATCACTTACATTTGCCAGGTCCTTGTATTCATGCGCACACAATGCTGAAGTTCACGGATCTCTCACGGGCTTATCCCATCTTTTTTTTTTTTAGCTTTTTATCGCGACAACGTATTGAAAACGGGCGACAAGAAAGCAACTCAAACAAGTGGACTGAATGAGAGCTACGGAGGGATGAGCTTGCACGTGATAGTGTGTACGTCTGTGTGGGCGAGCGAGCGAGCGAGAGAGAGAGAGAGAGAGAGACGGCGAGTGAGCGAGAGACCGTAGACGGGGTGTTTGAGTTGCTGCTGTTTGTGCCGGTGAAGAGGAAATAATCACAGTGTTGCTTCCTCATGAATTATTAAGGAGCCCCCAGCCTCCTTTAGCTCCAGTCAAAATGCTGCATTTTCATCAACAGCAGTGAAGCAAGTGTTGTTTCTTTTTTTTTTTTTTTTTTTAGGGGTTGTTCTTTTTGATAGGTGTATTACAGCTAGACTCAGCGTGCGGAACAAGTGCTCAGATGAGGAGTCCGAGAGCAGCAGCAGTAGCATCAGCATCACAGATCTGGAGCTGAGAGACTGAAGCACCTCAACTGTTCTCCGTAACGCCCGCTCTCTTTCTCTCTCTCTCTCTCTCTCTCTTTCTCTCTCGCTCTCAGGCTGCCTTTTTTCCTCTTCTTTTCTTTCTGGAGTTCAGATCTTGTTGGTCAGAGTGCTGGAAGAGAAACGTGGAGACAGAGTGGAACTGGGGCTGAAAGCTGTCATCCAAACATCCCAAACGCAGACCTGGCTGCCCACATGCCGATCGAATTTGTTTGCAAAATCAAATTTGCAGAGGAGGATGAAAAGCAAAAAGGCAACCCGGACGGGGACAAGGAGAGCCTGATTGAGGAGAGCTGCAGCCCCCCAGTCAAGGACCTGGCCGGCTTTGCAAATACATGCTCGCTTCATGGGATTAACCATATCTTTGTCTCTGGCCGGCTAGGGGTCCGGCAGACTCTCTGGGCTGCAGCTTTCCTGGTATCCCTGGCTCTCTTTCTGTACCAGGCGGCGAAATGTGCCATCTCGTACCTGGAGCATCCTCATGTCACAGCGCTGAACGAGGAGGCCACCCCCGAGATGGTCTTTCCTGCCGTGACCATCTGCAACATCAACCGTTTCCGCTTTTCCGCTCTTACCGATGCTGACATATACCACCTGGCCAACCTGACCGGCTTGCCCCCCAAAAACAAGGATGGACACAAGCCCACGGATTTGGAGTATCCAGCACCAGACATGCAAGACATCTTCAACCGGACGGGTCACCAACTCGATGAGATGCTGAGGAGCTGCAACTTCAGTGGGCAGAACTGCTCGGCTGAAGACTTCTCAGTGGTAAGCTTGCAGAAAGTTTGAGCGAAACTTGAGCCAGAGCTTTCTGAGATCACACTAGGTCAACAGACGCGGTTGAATTTTTAATGGAAAAGTTGTTAGGATGTCATCACCAAGCCTAGGAATTTAAAGAGTGAAGGCGAAGGCTTGAATTTGTATTTTTTCGGACCATAAGGCGCATTTATATTACAAAACAAATTATTTAAAATTGTGCGTCATGTAATCTGGAAAAAAAAAATGTTGTCAACTAGATGAAATTCTGTCTGCCTTAAAGTCTAAAAGGTTTTTCAAGTTCTAAGAACAGACATTATTCTGTTCATGTTGTGAATGGCAATAAGTTCCGTCCATCATAATATTTTTTTGACTAAATCTTTCCAGTAGCTATTACATATGCCATATTCTCAATAATGCACAGTGTATGAGACCACAAGAGTTGGTCCTGTTCCTTGCATTCCTCGCTTTTATTAACAAACCTTCAGTAGCTGAAAAAGGCTTTAGTTATTCTACCAAGAAATCGGAGCGGGTTGAAATGTTCTACTTAGCTGTCTAGGATCAGTTGTTTTATACTGCCACCAGTGAAAGCTGCTGAAAGAGTGCATGACAACAGGATTGCTTTGCTAAAACTCTCTCACGCTTCCATGCCTTCTTTATTACTTCTCGTGTGCTTGCAAACTTTCCCCGGCACTGTATTTCAATCCCGTCACTGGTGAAATTAAATATTTAGAGACTGACATACATGATTTTTGCATTAGCTAAATTGGTTAAAACAAATAAAACAGTTTCCATATGCCGTCCAAGTCCACTCTATCTGGGCATAAATGTTTATATCATGCTATATTTATTAAAGCAGAGTACTGTTGGATACTATTTTAATGTGCTGGACTTGTATTTGGTTAAAACAGCTATTTTAACGGCTTGTATCATATTTAATAAATGAAATTGGGTTTTTAGAGACCAAAGAGTTTTGGACTTTCGTTCTACATGAAAGTTTCTCTTTTCATCTGAAATTACGAGTTAGTTAGTCATACATTTCAGAAAAAAGACTCAATTGGAAATTTATGAAGTGCAACAGGATTTTTTTTGTGCTCTTAATATTTTTGACTATTAGCTCTCGCTAGTCAGTCGATCACTGTTGACCAAGTCAATATGTAAATGTCAGAATTTTCATCAATTAAATCTTTTTTGAAGTAAAACATCAAGATTTAATTAAAAACTCATGCTCAAGCCTTCAACTTGTAATTTCTAAGAAACACTAGGTTTTTAATTAAGAGTTCCCAATGGCAGTAAAGCATCTGCGTTGGAGCAAGCTCATATCAGGATTGGTACAGGTTTCTAGAGAATCTCAGTAGCATTCCCTTGTGAATTAATCGAGTTGAAAAGTTCTTTCGCCCCATCGTTCCTGTGATCTGTCTCTGAGAAGCTGTCAGTTCGATTAGTTATGTGCATCTTGCCGTCTCCATGCATGATGAGAATCTTCCACCAACCCATGGGCTTCACAGTCCAGGCAGATGAACCAAATGGTTTGTGTAGATTCTCAGACGCAAACATACACGGGATCATGCCGCCTTCCCGGAAGCTTGGTTTTAACAGCTCACTAGCTGATATTTTTAGCATGAAGTGTGAGAGATGACCTTAGCTTTGCTCTGTGGCCTCTGGGTTCATGTGGATCTCCAGCCAGAGGAAAAGAGCACTCAGCCTGCTCATGTCTAGCCTATTCCAGATGCTGCGTTTATTTAATGACTGCATCAGCAGGGAAAGCGCTATATTTTCAATCTTTCACATCCCTGGCATTTACCCCTACCACTTGGGTTCAGCCATTGCTCTGCTAATATGAGCTGTTCATTTGTCATTCCCACACTTCATGTCCTAGAGCTCTCCCCATTCAGACGCATGCCAATGATAATTATATCAAAAGAGCAGACACACTTCTGAATGTTTGAACCATTGATCATACGCAGTGGTTACAAATCAATCTTAAGGGCAAACCCTTTCAAGTTGGGTTTGTATACCGATACTCGTTCTTTGAGAACAAGGCGCCAGTTCGACGAATGCGAATGACGCCTTTTCAGTAGTGTTTGTTTTTTTAGAGAGACAAATGTTAAAAATACTTTCTACTCATCNAAAAAATTTTTAATCACCGTCTGTGTGACATGTCTAAGTGTGTGTGTGTGTGTGTGTGTGTGTGTGTGTGTGTGTGTATAATTTATAAATGTACCCCATATAAAGTGTTTGGTAGATAAATTTTACACAATGGTGCAAAATAAAAAATATATGCTATACACGATGCACAATTCATATATTCGCTCCTACTGTATATACTTTTACATTGAATAATACATAAATAAGAAATATCTTTAAAAACAGTCAGTGTGTGTGTGTGTGTGTGTGTGTGTGTGTGTGTGTGTTGTCAGATTTGTTATTTGCTTTTTCTATCCCTTGACATGAGGCATAATTAAAGCACTCAGCTGTTATTGACTCACGATAATTGCTCACAATAGATATTATAATAAGATGCTTGGACATAATTGAATATAAATAGATGCGCTTCTGTTTTCCCTCCAACTTAAACTGTCAGTGGCTGGTGCTTCCAGGGGAGGATGTGAGGCGATGTTCTCGGGTTCCGACTGCGCGAGGAAGCTGTGGCTCTCAGGCTGAATCACTGTTTGCTCTTCTAGCCGAGCTATTTGCAGAAGCATTTTCCGATTTTGTTTTAAGCAAGGACAAAGCCCTTGTGCATATATTCCTGTGAGTAGGATAGTGGAGTTACACTGACCTAGATTGATCAGAAGCAGAAGGTGAGGACAGATGTTATTTTGGGGTCTAATATTAGTCACGACAGAATAAAGATGAATTGTTTTTCTTTTGAAAAGGTTGAGGGTGTTATTACATCATATAGTATGTACAGTACTATATTTATTTTAAGAACCACATTGACGGCACATCAGTTTATTACTTAACACAGACATGTTTAATTCATGGATGATGTCGGGCAATGTTGTTCTGGTTTGTCGGTGAAGTGTAATGGGGGTGGTATTCAATCTCTGGAGAGATTGAGAAATTATACAGCAGTATGGAGTAAAATTACAGACAAACTTCAAAAGATTAGTCGAATTGCTTTTGCATATAGAAACAACCAAACCTTGAATGCAAATGAAAAGTCAATTATCAAAATAATTTGGGAGATCAATTCACGATTGCACGGAATCAACCCGAGAGCTTTTAAGAGACGAATCTAGCCAATCAGGGTCAGTCGGCGTGTCAAATTCACAACTTCCTGGGACTTTATTCATGCATGGCTTCTAACGGACAAAAAATACTAAATGAAATTAACAGCCACAATTAATAAAAAATCTATTTGCAGGCGAGCCCCTCTCACCTTGTGAATTACATTGCAAGTTAAATTTGCGTTTGTATTTGAATCTTGTCTATTACGCTGTGTTGGAGCAACGTCAATCCAAAATAGTTTTTTTTTTTTTTTTTTTTCCATTTTGCCTTCAAATTTTGCATTTGGCTGAAGCGACTGAATCGCTTTTGTAAAATGTAATTCAACAACTATTTCAAAAAGTGTCCAGAAAAAGTTGATGCAATCTGTCAAAGGCATTTGCTTCCCATGGAACTTGTGCTACTGTCATATAATAAACCAACATCAATCCAGGGAATTGAACCTACCACCTTGATGATGGGGTTTGGGGTTAGCTGAAGTTTGGGTCTTCAGTCCAGGTCCACTGATCTTTGCACAAAAATTTAAGACACTTGGATATGAATTGTATTATTCATGCGGCCTGTGGTAATGATGACACCTGAGCGGACAAATGTTCTGGAGACGGAATGGTGTGGTGTCAGCTTGAGCTACGAGGTACGTGAGGGCTTTTGTCAGTAACAGGTGTTTCACATTGTGCTGGAGAGAAGCTGGCACTCTGCGCTCCTCAGGTAGAATGTCTTTCTCACCGAGAGCTCTGTACCGCGTGAGTGACATCGGGTTCCCCTGCGGCTCCTCGTCTGGCTCCTCTCCGCCTTCCCTCTGTTCTTCTTGTCTTCCTGACAGAAACACAGGACTGAGGGACCGTGAAAGTGACCGCGTTCCTGCGGCTTTGTCCAAACAGCCCGTCAATTAGCCGCCCGGTTCCACCGTTGCAGGTCCGCTCCGATTATTGAACCACTGATACATTAAAACCCTCCTCTCTAAGCCTCTCGCCGCCTGCGCCCGTAACGGTTTCATCTCTCCTTCAACATGCCTTGTGAAGCACAGAGACGTGATGCCTTGTGAGAGTCAGCACTGTAAACATACTTATCCTCCAGCCATTCCTGCTCTGAGTGTGAAGAAGACGAAGGAATCCCATGCATCCGATCAGACAGCTGTTTGTCTTCTAATATCTGTCCGATAGATCAGAGCATCGCAAACATTCCATTGGACGTCACCTCGGGCTGATGGTCGCATTAGGAATTCAGAAGCTGCGTTTCACGGGATTTTTCTAAATTGCCATTTCTCTCATCATCCCCGGATTCGCCAACAAGCACATCTTAGCAGTCTGCTGCTCAAGGGATGGCTCCAAACTTGCCAAAAAACATGGCCCTAATGTTTCAAGGCTGTAAAGTCTCTCCAGAGTCCTTGGAGACATTAGTTCCCACTTACATTTGTCTCTTTCTGACAAGCTGCTGGGCGAGTTGTTGGAATGAGCGGGTGCGAGCGCTCACACGTGCGTGCTTCATCATGTACTGATAGACTTGGAGGAGAAGATTGATAGCGAGCCCTAACTTCGGCTGTTTGCTTCACCCTCCCTCCTAAATCAATATATTCCTCTGTCAGATTGCTTCTCAGGCTCGGGCTTGGCATGACTAATTATCTCCATCGTCTGATTTTGGCGGGAATTCGGCAGCACTTGATAATGAGCAGAAAGGCATCCATTCTGATACATCTCGGTGTCTCTAAGCTCACAAAAATAAGATAATCCGAGGCTATTTCGCATGTGGCACCATAGATATTCTCATTGTCACTGTGTTTACATATGCCATACTTCTTTTTTCAGCTAACGGTTTCTTTTAGGCTTCGAGGCAATAAGAGAACGATAAGCCACTGGGAGAAGCACAGCAGTCGTCCATTTTTCATATCTGACTGGGTTTTAATCGGAGACCTGATACTAGATTCCGAGCAACACAACCAGTCCGTCACTACAAGTTATAGCAGTTTCTAAACTCTGGCTAAATCAAAAGTTTGTAGCTTCAAATACATTCTACAGACATGTTAAAAAACCAAGTGATTCGGCAATTTGTTTGCAAGTTTTTGTTTACCAAAATGTACAAATTTCCTTCACTTTGTATTGGTAAATTAACAAGGAACAGTACCTGTAACCTATTCGACTGATCCATTCTGTCCTCAGAACCGGGGAGTCCCAGATCCTCCTGACCTAGAAATAGTTGAAGTGGCTTAGACAAAGAATGGATACATGAATTATGCAATGAGATGAAAAACACAATGTTGTATTAAATCAACCAAACTTTTTTTTTAGTACACACACACACACACACACACACACAAGCACGCACACACATAATATGAAAGTGATATTTAACAGGAAACAGTTGCACAGTGTTTCCCAATTTTTCAGCATTTACAATACATTTGATGACTTAAAAAAAACCTAAAATTTCTGTTTTTACATTTCTCAATGAATTAAAGTGTAATCAATGTCTTTGTTTATCCATCTTCATCAGTTTGGTAAATATGGAGCTAATGATGCAAGACTTTGACTCTCGGTTATGTTGTGTGATTGAAGAAAGTAACGGTGGATAAATCATTATTTGATTTCTGGTATTTCGGGTTATTTTTTACCGCATACAGCACCACTGAAATCCATTATTTTTTCGAAGAAGGCTTATGAACGAAACCATCGCAATAATGGTGGCTCGCCTCTCTACTCAGGTGGAGCGCGGAACCCAGCAAGACTGAAATCACCTCAGCAAGACTTAAAAAATGAATCATGGCTTGCGGCCGGCCCCGTCTGGCTAATGGATGCACAATTCCCCGCGTCTTCACTGCCACAGTTTAATTACTGTGTGAGAAAGCAGCATATGCTTAAATATCAAATGAACTGCAAAAGTGAAAATCGTTGCTCTGCTTAGTGCGGGGAAATGTCAGCGGAGAGAGGGTGAGGCAATGTTAAAACAGAAAATAAAGGAACATAAATGTCATTTGGTGTATTCTGGTCTGCAGGCTAGCGGAGCATGAAGGGCTGGCATGTCTGCTTGGTTGGACAATTACCCTGTGCTCTGAATTATGTCGAATGTCACACACTTGGCACTGTCTTTTGCTGATCTTTGGGCTTTGTTGGTACACCGGGTCTACAGTTTAGTCATATTTTTGTTGATGTAGCTTTATGTGGAACAGGCACTCGACAAACACTCTACGAAGTTTTCACTCTTTCACTTCAAACCTTATCCTCAAGTTGCTGATGTCAAATCCCACCATCCTTTTATTTTTCTATCGAAATAAGTCTGTGGAGTCGTTTATGTCTGTTATGTGGAAAAGCGCATTAAACTAACTAGCCGTTCTGAACAATGCAGTAAAATTAATTTCAACATTACAATCCATGCTAGTCTCGTTCAAACAAACGGAGCGTTTATGTCTGAAGATTGCGGAATGCGCACAATCTGTAGTCAAACAAAGACTGGAATTGTTGATCTGTGTTTTGACGCAACCAACCTCTCTTTGCTTTAATCCTTCCCGGAGGAGAGGGGTGCAGAATGCCGCACCTCTTCACTCCTCCTCCTCCTCCTCTTCCTCCTCTTCTTCAGCACAGATAGCAGCCGAGCTCAAGGCTCTTCAGCTCAAGCTTCCAGAGGGGAGTGTCATTTTATCTTCTGCAGGCAGCGCTGAAATGCTTTCTTGTTTTCTAATATATTATTCATAATGTGCGTGTGTGTCACTCTTCATTTACTGCCTTCATTGGAAGTGATAAAAATACTTGTTGTTTTGTGACGTTGATAAATTCTCTTTTTGTTTTTTGTTTTGCGTGAATGACAGATAGAAAGCTCAACGTTTCAGGGGTTTCACTTCTTCTTTGCAGAAATTAGCCTCTATTAATTTGGATATAATAACAATGTTGTTGTTTAGTTGTTATTATAAACAAAAACACATTTTCACCTAATGCATAAATATTGGATAACACGTTTTTCCTAATACTGTATCTCAATGTGATGTAATTTATAAGACGACGTTTGGTATTTTTTACATTAAAGTCCATTTCGTTTTTTGTTCTGTTTAGTCAAATGTCCTTTGACAAACAGAAAGTTTTTTTTCGTTTTTTTTTTTTTAAATGATTAAATCAACTGCTGTGATATAGTCATTCTCTTTTGTTTTTCCAAATGAATGTGTTTGCCGTGAGCTACAAACAGTGACTTCTGCGGGAAGGTGCGCATCACATTAGGCAGTCATTCATCTCAAGGTTTCACCGATGTTGACAAAGCGCTCGACCTTCAGATGCATGGAAATGTCATCTAATTCATCAAACTCGGCTTGATTCGCCACCCCTCATTTTCCCGTCTTGTGATATTTCAGTTATGAAGAGTCCTGAAGAACACATTACACTGTAATGAAGCCAGTAGAAAGGCCAGAATTGCTTTGCATTATGGCAGAGGGAAATTCTGGGCAACATCTATACATTCAGCGGTACTTATGCAACACAAGGAAGGATGTACACTTGCAGACTTGTTTTGCTTTGCACTTCATGATTACTACTTGTTGAGTCCAAGACCAACTTAAATCCTAAACAGGGATGTAAAATGACACTTGAACATTTCTGGGGTTTTCCTTCCAAAAACATTCTGGAGAATTAAAGTCTGAAAATGAGTGTGAATGTGTGTGTCTGTGTTTCCCGTGATTGGGAATGGAAGCCTGTGATTGGTTGGAGGAAATGGTTCAGATAAAGGACGTTACAGGATTAGAGTTTGGAAGTCTTTGCTCTAAAAAGTTGTAATAGATACGGAATATGCCAAATTTTGATATTAGTAAAAATAAATCTTATTACACATCACTCTTTGTTTAACTGTGGCCTACTATTTTTCTACAAGTATTCTCATTCTGCTAGTTATATACAATCTGCCGTTAGCACAAGCAGTACCAGCAGTTCAGATTCCCTCTCTGGTGTTTGTTGCTTTTGTGAAATTTTTCTGTGTGATTCAAGGCCGAACCGGACAGTCGTAATGAATGAACCGCTGGCGCCTGCAGGGACCCACTGAACGACCAGTCATTGCTTCTGACACATTTATAACCAACTAAGAAAACCTGTTTCAAGGTTTAAGTTTTATCGGATTATTGGCGATATATAACTCTTACCCGGGTCTTTTTGACACCAATGTGTATAAAACGTGCCTTTGAAAAATGCTGGAAGTATAGTGACACTGCTACTGTTTATTCAAATGGCTTAAATATTTTTTATTATTTTTTTTTACATTTTTATTTAAGTAAAACTTAAGTTAAAATGAAACTTCAGTGAAAATCATCTCATATCATATGATAATTATCTCATACCTTATGACTTTTGGTTTACATCATGTTCATCATCATCTTTTTGGGCTTCCTAATCCAAAATGAGAAATTGGTCCGATCCAATGAGATTCTGGTTCTTAAACACAGTGCAGTGTGCTTTTTTATAAGGAGTGAAGCATTTGTCTTTTTCACCGTGTTTGGGTTCACTATGATTAAAAAAAATTCAACAGTGCTGTCATGCGATTTGATATTTTTGATCTTCAGTCATTGAAGTACCAAAATTAAGACCGGCCATTAAGGACTGATCCCGAACTAATAAAATTGCTCTGAATTGGGACCGTTCTCACAATCGGTTCAGGGCATTGTTAAATGGATAAAGGCAACAAATTGGCCTTTTTTATGCCTCTTCTTCCATTTCGGAGCCATGGGGATTTGGGGCCATCCTCAGTAGTTTAGTGGTAAGGAGTTGGAAATGCCACTGAAGTTTTGAGAGTTTGAATCCCAGTCTGGTAGTTTTCATACAAAACACTGACCACCACATGGCTCTCAACACCTTTCAGGCTGCCCACTGCTCCGGGTTTGTGTGTGCTTCTTCACTGTGTGTGACTGTGTGCACTTTACTGAATGGTCAAACGCAGAGAACAATTTGGATATGGCCCCTAGTGGCTAAATTGACAAACTCACTTTACTTCCTTGTGTTTTTCAGGTCCATAAATTACCCCTGAATGAGTGCATTTTTTTTTTCAATCAAGCTAGTAATTTAAAACACTTTAAAGTAAAAAATAAATCATACTGATGTAAATATTTAGGTGCCTTCAAGTATAATTGCAAAAGGCCAGTCCAACAATAGAAGCGTTCTAACAAACTTGACAAGCTATTTATGATTTTTGGCAGCGCGGCGTTCGACCTCTTTCAATCACAGTGCCGTCCCCTCACCTGACGCTGCCCCCTAAGATTAATTCTGTTTGTCCTAATGTATGGTAATGAGAAAGTTGTGTGGATTTGATTGTCAATAAGTTGAAATACGGCCCTGCTCCCTAAATGCTTGTGCCGTTCAATAACCTATTAAAGTTGAATCACAGATAAGTTGGCGTGCATCAGGAAGGCAATCTGAAATTTGTGCTGACATTGATCCAGCAGGAAAGGACCTGATGGCTCCGATTAACACTTGTGTCCCGGGAGGAGGGAGCGAGTGAGAGATACTGGGTTGTTAATATCGGGTGACGTCCCGACTCCAACAGAACCGGCTCCGTCAATGACCTTTGCATGAATTGGGAAGATGCGCAAACAATTGCGTGACTCGCACAAACTGCAGAGTTGCATCAGGAATTCAGAGTGTGGCCCGTGTGTGTTGCAAACCTCCTAGAAAATGGATTTTTCTTCGTTTTTTTTTAATTTTCTCATTCAACCTGAGTTCTGTTGGTTTTCCAGTGTGAAACCATTCCCAACAAAAGAAGTCATGCTTGCTTAATTAATTTCAAATTAGCTGCTTAATGCCACTCTTGAGAGTTGATACCTTTTGAATCTGTGCCCGTTTTAAGAGCTCGGCATTAATTCAGCTCTCATAATGAGTTAAATTTGCATGCGCGGCCACATAACATGGTCAGAACCGAGGCTTGATCCTTGTTGCTTATTTCCTAAAGCGTATTCCCCAGTCGTCAGAGCTTCAAACCTTTTCTTTTAACTCCGTAATAACATTTTTTGGCTGCATTTCACTGCAGGCTGGAGAACTTTAATGAAACCTGCTTTTGTGTTTTTGACTTTTTTTTGGTCGTTGAAGTATAATAAGCGCATAGTTTCAATGAAATAGTAAAGTGCATAGAGTAAAATATTCTGTAAAGAGGGCTATATCTGCGGCGCAGGTTTACAGTCGCCCTTGACATTCTCATTGGGATTAAAGAAGAGCTAATGGAGCACCTTAGGATGGATCCGTTAAGACCGGGAATAAATGTCACAGCTGCTCAGTCACAAATCACAGCGCTATTTTCCTTCTTTTCATCCTTCTTGACCTTCATACCCGGCTCTTGGGAAAATGAAGAACAAGTGAACACTTGGCTTATATGCATAGTTCTCAAGAAAGCTCCTGAAATCCCAGTTGACACGTTGAGAGCAAGCACTTGTTGTCTTTAGCTTGTATCATAGTACAGACTATATTCTGAACTGTGCGGGGATTAGTCTCTTGTCACTGTAGAGAAGCTTCTAAGACAATTCTGAAATGAAATAGTTGGTATTTGATAAAAAAAAAAAAAGAAATACAAATATAAACCAAGAATTGTCATTTTACCTGTGAATAAAATATTTTTAATTAATTAATTTAAAATGAAAACATCATAATTACTACATAGTTACTACATCTTTTGGTTGGTGGACCTGTGCTTTTCATGCTTTTTTTTTTTTTTTGTAATCTATCCGTTGTATGAGATGAAAATAATTTAAAATAGTTTAAACACAAAAGACAAAAAATGTAAAATCTGAACATGCACAGAATGCGTTTGTTGCCTCTAAGACTGAAGATGCTGAGATCTCCCCATGACCCAGAAATAGAAATAAATAGTACATAATACAAATTGACAAATATTTCTTTAATCACCTGTTTTATATCATTGACTTAACCAGTAGAGGCTTTTCTTTTGTAATCTGTCAGTTCTATAAAACTGTAAGCCTTGAAAATGCAAAAACCTTAAGGGCACTAGAAATCCGTAAGTCAATAAAGTAAATGCTTCATACTTCAAGGTGCTTCACACGTAATGGATCCGAGTGCTCCTGCAGTCACTTTTGAATGAAAAAGCATTGCTATGATTCACTGATAGTGAGTGGGAAAACTTCTTATCGGAGCTGAAAAGACCACAACAGCCAGTGAGATGAAGCTTGTGATGAGGTCACCAGTTTCTCTCATGGTTTCTCATGGATGCAGCTCGTGGACGGCTTTCTCTCAGTAGACTAATGTACTGGAACATTGCATAAAAAAATCATTTTTAGTCCAAACAGTGGAATAACTTATTTGGGATTAGCATTTTATTAAAATACAAGTACGTTGGCTTGCAGACTTAAGGTGTGAACCGCGGAGCAATTGAGAGGTCGACACATCTCTGCTGTGTGGAATATATAACACTGTAACGTGAAATATTGCGATGAATTAAACATGACGTGGCTTTACCGCACATGCTTCAGGATGTCCAGAGTGTTGAATCAAAAATGGATGCTTTGGCAGAATGTTTGTCAAATTGTTTAGGAATAATATAATATTAATATTAAAATGTAATTTTATATGTACTTGAGTGTGTAAATAAGGGTTTATGTAGAGAGTGGTATTATCCTGTAATATGTCGATATGTATACGATATGTATATACTATTATGTCGATTTGTATGCATTTCTTTATATCAGTCAGTTTAACTTATTTGTATTCAAATTTTAATGTTGGGTCACACTTAAAAAATATAAGTCCGGTGTTTTGCTATTTGTATTATTGTAATACAGTTCGGACAATCATGTCAATATCGAAGGGAAAAAACATTAGAATTACCATCATTTTCATGTCACTGTTACATACCATAACAATTGCAAGCAAAAAACAAGAACAGGACAATAAAAGTTCAAAACATTTGAATAATCATTATTTCCTATTACTGTTATGTACCAATAGCAAGTGCAACCAAAGACGGTAAAAGTTCAACCGTGCTAAAATGTTTAAGATTTGTAACAACTGTAGTGACCCTGAGAAGATGTGTCTACTCTAAAAACAATGTTCTTTCAATGTACGTGCTTACAAAGAAAGGGGAAGATTATCTGGATCTAGAACTGGATCTAGAACAGCCCAAGTTTGAAACAAATGAAATTATTATGGAATATTTTACCAAAAGGACGGCATCTCCATCCTCTGCTTGTTTTAGTTTTCATTTCTGCGCCATGAAGATGC
Organism: Paedocypris carbunculus; assembly: GCA_028128575.1. Taxonomy (NCBI): domain Eukaryota; kingdom Metazoa; phylum Chordata; class Actinopteri; order Cypriniformes; genus Paedocypris; species Paedocypris carbunculus. Next base: position 480,656 of record SOMO01000043.1, on the reverse strand, counting down.
AATTACCCTTGATTTCATCTCTGGTAGCTGCGTGTCCCTGCTCATCGGAGCAACAAACGGGCCGAGTCGAGGGGCTTGTTGACAGTGGGACGTGTGCTTCGCTGAAGCTCCGAGCAGCCACACGAGCAGATCTGATTCCCAAACATCTGATCGAATTAGTGTCGTTTTGCTTGATAAGGAAATTGTTAAACCACCCAGCAGCCATTATCACCCAGCGCCATGAAACAATTCTGCATTTGAAACCTATTTTAAAAAAAAAAAAAAAGAGGATGAGGTTTCATATTAAAGTCCGACNTGATGTCCGATCACGTATTTATGGTTCTGATCTAAGTATTTTAAATACGGAGCCTGATTCAATACCGGTTCCTAATTCTATTGTCGATGTTTAAAGCATTGTATTGAGATTATGTGAATCTAAAATGTAAGGTTAAAAATAAAGATAATCAGCATATTATGATGTACGTATTATTTAAGTCAGTGTCCTTGAGACTGTGCAAATAGTTTTCCTCCAACCCTGTATCTACGCTACGATTGTGATGATGCATTTGTTGTCTAGTCTTACTGATAATGACTTTAACTGACCGGTTAATGTCTCTGTTTGTCGAGTCATGTCTGGATGGTTTCCACAAGTCTCTCTTGCCAATGATAATCGTCCTCTCTTGCTAGCGAGAGCGGATAAAAGAGTGTGCTGTCCAACATATTGATGCGGGGATTCAGAGGAAGTGCATTCCCAATCATCTCAAACTTTAGAGGGTTTTTTTCCTCCCACCTTATAGACTCGGTTCAACCTTTATCTGTTATCAGCTCTATCATCTCTCTGCCAGGGATATACATTCAGGATTCACCGTAGAGCCTTAATCTTCTCGGGTTGCGAGCGTAGCGAGAGCATCGGGCCAGAGGCAGAGAAGGGTGGGCACGGGTTTCGGCTCTGACGGGGGAATGGTGTTAATTCTTGCCCTGTGAGAAATTAGGCCCTGTGTTCCTCGGCTCTTTCCTGGTGCTTTGATCAAGCTCTTTCGTGATTAGAGACTGACCCTGACATGACAGGCCCGGGAACTTGTAAAAGAAGGCGAAGGGGAAAAGGGGGATAAACTTTCTCTGATGTGCCCAGGGAAGGCAGCGGAGAATAGATTTTGAGTTATTCTGAAGCTGTCGCTCCACCCTTCTGTGGTGTCTGGTGGGTAATAAAGATTTCATGTATTCATTTTACTTGGGCAAAAATTGCGATCTATAATGACCTGACATTTCTTTTTTAAAACTAGCCAGTAGCTTCATGATTTGAATGCTAAGTGCCGTCTCCACTGACTTTGTGCTTGACTGAAACCTGCTTTGAATTCTATCAACTCACCTGTTAGTGGATGCTGGGACGCTGGTGAGATGCTTGTGTCTTTCCCTTGAAACCGCATCCTCTGTATGCTCGGAGAATCATTGCAAAGCTTTGCAAGCAAACACGTCTATTTGCGGATGCTCTGAAATATCGAACAGCGCGATAAAATGTCATTGCGACTTTGAATTGCCGGGTTGAGAGGAAAAAAATTGATCAAAATTGGATGTGGAGTGGCACTTGGAGCGAAGACTGGAATCTGCTGATCAAGACAGTCGTGTAATAGATATATCTGATTGGTGGGTTTCCATCTCGGCTTACGGTAAATTCACACGCTGCCTGAGAACATAGTTGTGGCCAAGTTTCTGCAAAGGGCCTGGTACTGGCCTTGCGCATTAAAGCAAAATCTAATACAATTTATCAGCTTTAGCATGGAGTCATGGAGCTTATGGGATGTGTGGCAGGGTGATCATTTTGCATTCTCTGTAGATTCTCAAACCCTGCCTAGAGTTGCTTAAAATGCTTTAAAGCCTGTCAGAGGCTCTTTAATGTCGCATTTGACTTAATCACGGGCCACTGCGGCTGCTTTTACCCACATGCGCCTGCCCAGAGTCCATAATCTCCAATGGTGCTGCTGATCTCGAAGTGGCAGGATAATGTTTTCTATACGGGGCCTTTCTAAGGCGGCAGGTTTCCGTTGCCCATTAGGTTGTGTTTTCTGAAGAATGGTGTGAAAAGCACTGGGGAGCTTTGGTCATTGTAATGGAAAATAAATAGCTTGCCGTTGCAGTAACAATTCGGTAGGGTGCAAAGTAGTAGTGAAGGTTGAGAAATCTAGCGGAACATGTAATGCTTTAGTTTTTCATTTACTGCTGTCTTTTCGGGTCTATGGGTCAATGAATTTTAGGCAGTTCTGCAGCACTAGTGGGACCCACAATGGAAGGCAAGTTTGAAAAATGCGACGGCCTGCGGATGATATTCTTTACCTGAGTGCTTCTTCGAGGCACTACACCAGGAAATAGATGAAATCCCAAATTCACAAGTGCAAAATGGAAAACCCTTAAATGTCAAGAACTCTGGAATTGCTGCGTGTTGATATAAAGCTCATGCTGAAGGGTATTGATGTACTGTTGAGCAAACCTCTTAGCAATTTAGCCTTCCCTTCAGGTCCTAATCCAACGTTTTTCCTACTGAATTGCTTGGTTTTTGTTTTCCTTCCTCAAACTTTATGAAGATGAACAGAATTAAATGAGCCATTGCTACATGAGTGCAGCTCAGATGGGGAAACCCATCTGTTACCCAAACTAGCCAAGGCTGAAGTCCCCAGACAGAGCTCCGGCCAGAACAAGATCTCTTCATAAGGTAGTAGACCGCTTGCTGGATAATCGGATCTATTTCAGAGATGGTGGATCCCATCTGTTGCAGATTGTTGCCTCATAGGTATCACATCAATTACAAAATCTGGTTTCTGCATAACGTATCTTGTACTGCACAAGCAGAAATCTGGTACAGGGTTTGAACACTGCATGCGAAACATTCCGTTACTTGACCATACTGTGACTGGAACCTGTGACCTTTGGTGTTGACAAACAATACTCCATATTCTACCAGGTCTTACATATTAAATAATTAACTCACAAAGTTGTTTTCATCTGTCCACTCCTGTTGAAAAGTACAATGCTCTTCGTCTTTCTCTCTTTTAGTTCTTTCTTTCAACTTCTTCCAAGAAATTAATGGATTGAAATACAAGAGAATGTTTTGTATTTTTTACTGGTATTATATTTTTTATTAAAGCTTTGTCTATGAGGCAGATGCAGCCATCAGAAGAGCCATATGTTCCAGACCTCTGCTTTAGTTGCAGGGAAATCCATAGTTTAGTAATAAATATTTTTGATCTATTTTAAAGTAAAGAGTTGTTTACTATGAGATCTTAATCCAAATGCTCCGTTCAACACATCAAAAAAAGCGTACCACAGCTCGGAATAAATGCCATTAGCCAACGTCAAGTTCTTCTAATGGATGTTCTGATGGCTAATGTCACCACCAAACATTAATTCCCCTTGAATAATTTTTCATTTGTTGTCTACAAGGACAGTGGTCTACAAGACCACTGTTTCATTTCCAGTTCTATTAGAGGTGGGGAGGAGATCTTGAGCTGAATTTCAAGTTCCTGGTAGGGGTTTAGTTTGTGTTTCCGTGTTATATTGACTTGGGAGGGTCCACATTAGGTCTAGACAAAGCGCTTCATTTCTCATCTAAATTATTTCCCCCATCATCAAACTCCCCAGGTAGCTTTCAGCCGGTGCTGTAAACATCAATGTTCAGCCCAAACATGCTTTTTACCTAGCGGAAAAGTCAATCAAACTGTCTCCGCAGTAGCTTCAGCGTTTATAACTGATCATTTCCCATCCTCACATCCCGACTCTGCTTCACCGAGGTTTATCAAAGACACCGCCAATGGCCGACTGTTCATTGCACACAGCAGAGCGGACAGAAAGAAAGACACTGATGACATTGGTTGGAAGTCTGGAGATGGAAAGTGTGGAAAGTGGCAGTTCTCTGTCTTCGAATGCTTCTCATCGCTTTTTTTGTGGCAAATGAATTAGCAATTCAAAGAGCCGCCTGGGGGTGGCAAGTGTTTATGTGTGTGCCCAGAGTGATGAAGGTTCACATTTGTATCTTGTCACCGTGCTGTCAGTCAGCGGAGGCACGCAGGAGGCGCTTTTATCTACATTTTTTAATGTATCGTATAGTCCTATCTATTTATCTACACTTCTCACGATGCACAATTGAAGCCTCGTCTTTTGAGACAGAGTTAAATTAAACCAATGGGATTCGAGACAAAGAAGAAACAATTGTGTATTCAATTTCCAATGGGTTTTACTCCATTTTGTTGCTTTCTTCTGTAGCTTTTTGCATTATGGTAGATTTTATGGAAGATTTTAAATGAAGACGTTACTGTCAAAAGTCGGAAAGTGTGATTTCTGCTGGTGATGAGAAATAGTAGGTCATGGCAAAACACTGTCGTAAAGCCGCTCAATGGGTATTTTTATTTGTAGTTTTATGGTTCATAAAATTGGGTACATGGAAAAACTGTCAAAAACATGATAAAAAAAATAAATCTCCAAAGACAGAAGGTAATATAGCTTTCTAAAACTTGTAATTTCTGTTTAAAAGAATTGTAACATTGATTTGTAAGATTATTGTAATTAATACTTGTATGACTTTTGCTATGTTTAAAAAGTTTGTGATGTGTTATGAAATGCAGTATTTTTTACAATGGATGGAAGGATGTCTTCTATCAAATGAGCACTTGTCTAACAAAATCCAAATAGACTACGTGTAAACCTCAACATTTTATATAAGAATCATATAAATACTTTTTTTATGAGAATTTTTGTACATTAAAAACTTTTAGCTACACGGAAATTCACATTGTATTTGTATTAAGTTTTATAAATTTTATGTGAATTTGCGGATTTTCCATTTATTAGATTTAACTAATAGATTTTCCTCAAAAATATGTTTGTCTTGTTTTTCTCATAAAATATTCTTTTTGTACGTCTTTAGTTATTATTAAACAAGTCGCATTAATTATCAATGTATGTGTAGCTGGGAAGCAAATTACAAGATGTAAATCGTGCGTTATTTATTCTTTTTTCTCTTTATTTTATTTAAAAATGCTCTTTAGCTTTCTAAGCAGGTATACAGAAGTTCAGAACTTCTAAAACAAGTTGAACACCTGAATACAGAAAACGAAAGTCAGAGCATTATCCTGGTCACGTTTTGATATGTCTGTGTAAAAGCTGGTAGTGGGAGTCGAGTAATGATATGGACTGTGAGAGCCAGCGATGGATTGGCATTAGATTGGTACCTCTTGTAGGTGTTGGTGGGCAGGTTTCAGAAGGTGTTAATTATTAGCTGTTGCATGGAGACTTGTCATCATCAAACATTCTCCACTTGTTCGTGGTCCAAAAGAATATTAAACAGTAATAAAATGTTAAAAAAGAAAACAGTGTGTGTGTGTGTGTGTGTGTGTGTGTGTGTGTGTGTGTGTGTGTGTGTTTGCGTATGGATGGATGGATAGACTGACAGAGTACAGATTTTTTTTATTATTATTATTTGTATGTTCTGTTTGACTTAGTGCTCTTTCAATTTTAGTGTTTCCTTGTTCTATACCTGCATGCAATATATAATATATAAATTGAAGTATATGTTATATTAATAAAAAAATAATAAATAATATTGTTTGCAGTAAGATAATTAAATAACTAATATACATATTTGCAGTTAAATTGTCATTACACTTTTTAGATGAATAATTTTTAATCTTACAGTTTATATATTGTGCATTTAAGTATGTATATATTTCCTATTAAGATACACTATATGCATATGTTAATCACACACACACACGCTCACACAGGTTGTTTAATGCGTGGCTAGATTGGGGTCAGGCAAGAGGCTAATAATGAGATGAGAGCTTGATGGTTATCTTCAGCTCAGGAATGGTGTTGCTGATGCTGAGCTGGTGTCTGGAGCGGTACAGTACTGTATGTATATGTATTGTTCGCCCTTTATATTTGCTCGCATTAGCATAGGTCAAGCGCATATTTGCTCTTGACCTATGAATATACGTTGAAGACTGGAAACATTATCTATTCATTCATGTAGCCGAACGTTTTTAAAAACAAATCAAATTTGAGAAGATAACGTATTTGCACTCTTCTATGTTTGCTAATAAATCAGCCCAAAGGCTAATGTATGGCTATGAACCTGACAAGAACTGTTAAAAACGTCCTTCAAATACACTCATTTTTATTCTTTTGGCTTATGAAATTATGTATTATATATTAATACTACATATAATAAAATAATAAGTTAAATAATAGCAAATTAAAATAAGACTAATAAAAACATTATATAAGTACAATTATTTATTTATTTTTTTATTTACATGTTTAGCAAATGCTTGAAGGTGTGCTGTGTTATGTTTTTGTTTATTCATGTATATTTTTGCTTTTATTTATTTATTTATTTATTTGTGTTTTTACATATTTTCCCTCTATAACGTTGTTGTTGCAATTTCCCCGCTGTGGGACTACAAAAACGTCATTTTCAATTACATTTAAATGTAATTCATTTTAATTAGCCTCAATATCAAAGTCGGTTGTTTCTAAAGTTTAACACAAGCCAAAACCGTTCCGAATTTCAGGTCTACGTAGTTCGAGATGACACGGTGAGACACGGGCCGCTGTGTTGCCGGTCACTGTGCCCGCTGACCCAGTTGTGTTCTCAGCTGCGTGGCACAGCGGGTGGAAGCATGTGACTCTGCATAAGCGAGGTGCTGACATCATCCCAGCCGCGGCCTCCAGGGCGCACTTCATATTGTCATGAGCATAATGAGGTAATTTAAGGAAAGTGGCCTGTGAGACAGATAAAAAGCACATCACAAACATGCCTGACCTTTACTGCGCGTCACTGTATGTACTAAATCTACCTTCTGACTCCATGTTCTCGGCTTCTTCATTGAAAGGGAATCATTCTGTTCACGGATCTTCCCGGGATTGCTGCGGCGCTCCGGTTGATAGGTAATAGTGCATGCAGTCATGGCTGCTTGTAATGATTAATGTACATGATGAGCTGGGGATGTCTGCAACGTGATTTATTGATGGGAAATGATTTTTAGATATGAGTTTTAGAACTCAGAACTCAATTTTGTGTAATTGCTGTCCTTATTAGATGAGTGTGACAATTAATGTTATGTTTTGTCATCATTTAAAGCGTATTTTTGCCTGATACAAACTCCAGAAAGAGAAATCCTCCCTTTGTTTGGCACAATTGCATTATTTGTGACATTGGTGCATTTATGAGACACTTTTACAAATATTACGTTTCACTTTCCAGTCAAACCCTCTTTTTACACAATCCACAATCTTTACACAAATTCCACAAT
>SOMO01000043.1:453024-465174 GCA_028128575.1 Paedocypris carbunculus | reverse complement strand
GGGACCCGGAGAGGCAGGGGGACTATCATGAGGGTTTACTGTCAGCTCTCCTGAGTGATCTCAGCCAGTCAGCCTCGCCGAGCAGAAAGTGTGTGTCGGCACCAGAAACACAGAGATAAGGGGATCCCATACCCTCACAGATTAAACAGGGGGATTAACCTCTCTTTCCTCCACCACTCCTTATCTCCACCCCACCTCTTCGTCTCCACCAACGTTTGCCACCATACGTTTGAAAAGATGTCTGGATGAGCATAACCACGCATTTGAAACCAACATCATTTAGATTCCGGACATGAACGGCACAGGTAACATGAAAAAAAAAAAATCCCCCAAAAATATTATGCACACAAATCGATTTATTTAATATGCAAATGGTATCACTGCACATCAACGGTGACATTTTCCCCAGTGATGATTTCTAACCATGTTTTTCTCCTTCTATTTAAATCGAAGGAAACAACTGAGGATAGGGGTCCATATTTGTGAAATGCATGGGGGAAGTAATGAAGGTGCCGGCAGCTCCAGTAAATTGAGAACGTTCTAGCACTCTCCCAGCTGTGGCTCCCTCAAGCCATTCATCGGAAATGATTTGCGGATATTTATTTATTTCGCCGCCTCGAGGCTTTCACCGTACACTTAGCCAGTTCCCTGCCCTTTAAAAACTCAACCACTTTCCCCCTGGTGTCAGTTATGCAGAACGCAAGCCCACCTGAACTCAAGTCATTGTTATTTACATCATTGCGTTACCCTGAGGCGGTCTACGCTTGAGGCGGGAAAAGCGCGGTGTGACTATCACAGGCCATCCACGGAGAACTTTGAAGTCGAGTGGGTTATGACAACCGTAAGAAGACTGCGTTTTAAAATGCCAATCGCATGTATGCTAATGCATCTAATGAGGAAAACAACTCAAGCAGTTTGTTGGGAATAAACGCTCGACACCTTTTTTTTCCCGGGTGGTTTGTGTAAAAAAAAAAAAAAAAAAAAACAGCGCCCCTTCGGATCAGGAGATTTGGCGGCGCAGTAAATGTACCGCACTCCACCATCCGCACGTCAGCTATTAGCATAGACGCGCTCTCCTGCAGCCACCTGCGATAAGACGGCCAGTGACCAAGCCAACTATGACATTCCATTGATCCAGAAAATTGCTGCGGAGCCAGCCTTGAAATTAGTTTAAATTGCTGAATCAAAAAATGTTATCCCTGATTTTGGCAAGGCCAGCGTAAACCCCTCTTCCTTAATCCTTGGCTGATGTGAAAAGTTGTCAGGGATCGTGTTTTGTGCCACCCAGCTGATGGGGGAATTTGGGTTGCTAGTGACAGAGAGACACACGAGCGGGCCAGCAGGATTTGACGTAGAATTGCACTTAGGCCTCGTCGAGGTCGTGACTCGGTTACAAAATTGCAGGCTTGGGGTAGTTTTTGAATGTGAACTACGGGGGCTTTGTGCTTTTCCGTTCAATTACACGCCATCCCTCTCCTCAGATCTGCTGTTGGGTGGTTGTTGAGTCACACGCTGGTTGCGATGCACTCGCTGTGTTGGGCTGGAGAAATAATTCAATGTCACTTATGCTCTTTTATTTTTCCACCCATTTTTGGTCTCCTGAAATAGAAGGGAAATGGAGGTGGCGGTGAGCTGGGTTTCCTGGGCTGAAAACAGGGCTAATGTGGCATAAGTGCTTCTAAGAGGATTACGGATGCAAAGTGAGTGAGGTGCAATGCCCGACTCGAACCACAAGCCTCTACGAAAAACCCACTTTTCATTATTTCCTGCCCATTACTGAGTCTACATACAGAAATGGCGTTTTCTTGTAGCTCACTTTTCGTGTTTGAACTTTCCACACTTCAAGTGCAACTGTACAGTACATCCACCATCGCATGTGTTTTTTTTTCTTAGAATTAGCCTAAAATATTTTAGAATTAGGTGCTGAAGAGGTTATAATGGATTTTAAACAGAGAAAAAATGTTTATATTTGTGTTTTTGTAAAATGTTGTTTTTTGAGGAGGTTCATAGTTTCATTAGTTGCGATAATTGTTAAGTACATATAATAAAGCTACATAATGTAAAATATATCATTTATCTAGACAATTAATTCAAGATAAAATACGTGTGTGACCTTTGGCTTGTCACGAATGGGTCCCCAGTTTGCCATATCTGCAAGTGTGTGTGTGTGTGTGTGTGTGTGTGTGTGTGTGTGTTCGTCTGAGGACTACCAGAACTGCGTATGACTTGTTATACTCTAGACTCTATCACTTAATCCCTCTTTACAGCTTTTTTGAGTTATGCGTCCACTCTTAAAGCACTTAGCCCAATACACTGTGAAGAAGAAGGAGAAAGCCCTTAAAAATCTTCTAGTGGATATTTAAGGATTAAATTGGCCATATAAAGATGTATTGATCAGTGCCTTTAGTAGTAGCGCACAGTGAATCAAACATAGATTAAAAGCGTATCTCCTCTATTGGGTTAACAAAAGTTTAAGGATTTATTTGGCTTAATCATCTGGATGTGAGCAGCAACAAAGGCAAAGAGTTCAACTCCCAGGCCCTCGATGAAGTTCTGTCAATGCATAACTATTACCACGCAGGGTTCTAAATGTGTGAATCGAAGTTAATGTGTAAGAAACTGCACTTTTATTTCCCTTCTAAAGTGCGTCTGTGCTGGTTTTTGTGTGAAGATGGAGTGACAGAGAGATTTAGAGACGAGAGAGAGATTTTGCTATTATTAAGCATTCGAGCAGTACGCCAAAACCCGTCCTGTTTTCTGTAGTCGTTGGTTTTCCTTCACAGTTTTCGCACAATATTGCTCCCAATCCCCTGATCTCTAAAGTGAGGGGGTGAATTGCATGAAATCTTTTCCTTTATAAGCCGTGAAGCAACAGAATAGAATGTGTGAGTCAGAACACAAACTGCATGAAAAGCAAAGATTTGGAGCAACTCGGCTTTACTCTGTGATTTACCCGAGTTTCCTCTTGTATACATACCATTTGCTCATCTCAAACACGAATCCCTGGGCAAATCCTCCAGTTTGTGTCATGCGCATGTGGAACACGGGGTGTGTTTGACATTGGTCTCGCGATCGATTTATCTTGATATTTGCTCCAGAGCATCAGGATGAAATGCACCAGGCCGCTGCCTTCATACAGTCATTGGCCTTTGCTTGACTCCTGGAGAACAGAACGGTCAGAGGACACCATTGCTCCTCATGATAGACATGAATCAAACAGAAGCTCTTCTTTGAGTAAAGTCATGTTTCTTCTCGGGAACCGATGTCCCGGTCTGTGCTATATCACTCTCTTAAATCAGTTTTTGTTATAACTGAGTGACCCTCCTAATGGTGTATGTGTTCTATAAATGTTTTACTGAGTATCTTTCGTTTATATGAGGTCGACCTTGGGGGATGAGAAAGTCAACTTTATTTGTCAGTAACTGGACATGAGTGACAAGAACAGAAATTGACATTCACAAACAACATCTTGTAAACTAGACCAATTGAACAGAACACGACATAAAATCAAAAAGTGAAAAATGACAATAAAAAAAAAAAAAATTTAAATGAAAACTTTTTTTTTTTTTCAAAAAAATTAAAACAGGTTTAATAAAGGTGAACAAAAACGTCGCTTCCAGGGGTTTTTTTGCTGAGGGAGAAAGAGACATTAAATGTAAAAAAAAAAATTTGAGTCTTAAATGTCAGACTTGAATATTTGAAAAATGTTTTCCATCAAAGTTTGTCTTGGTTCTCAAACAAGTCCTGCTTGTTTTGAGGCAACAGCGTTATCCTTTAGATAAATTTTTTTTTTTACTTTTTATTGTGAGTTTTAATTGTGATACAATTTTTAATTGTGTGTGTGTGTGTGTGTGTTTTCTCAAACACATTACGCACAAGGCTTGAAGAAATTTTGTTCAAAATATCCCGGGCAAGTTTTGCCTGAAGCGATCTTCAAGGAATTAATTGTGGATGAGTTATAAACTCAGCTTTATACTTTCCCTATTCACCTGGAAACTAGTTTCATCAAGACTCTCTTTATAAAGACCGCATTTATTAAGACCACACGCAGCGACCATTTAAACAAGATCTGTGCATGTATGTGTGTGTGTTTGCACTCAGAGAATGTTCTAGAAACAAAGTGACTGTCCCAACACAGAGAAGCAAGAGAGTCGCTTGAACAGAACAGTGTTGTCCAGAACACTCCGAATGATCAGAGGTTTCCAAAACTACATTTCTAAAATAAAGAGAGTTTTTTGCTGGTGCTCACAAGCTGTGAGATTTTTTTCCCCCTGCCGTTTGTTAAATACCTACTATGCCGAGGGTCCCATGGGAAATTAAGCCGTATTGTTGCAAACTGTTGCCCATGCACGAATGAGAAGACTCTCCCGAGATGGCACTTTTTCTTTCTTTTTTTCTTCATTCACCTTGAATTATTGTATGACACTGGTGTTTTAATCAAACTGGGGTTTCTCACATCCGACTTGTTGTTTTTAATGTTATAATGGAGTGTTATGAGCTTAGATTTGATTCAGAGGGTCACGTCATTTGCGTCCGTTGTCGTTCAAACAGGTAACATTTCATTTCACACTGTTACGTCGAGTTTAATTGCTATGATAATTAATACAAAGTGCTTTAATCACATGACTTGCAGTGGCTGATGTGAAATGACTAATACTGAGAGAAGATATATTGAGTTATAATGAGATTCATGCGTGAAATTCAGTTCGTGTTCGCCTTGGCCGTTTCTAGAGTGGATAAAAGACTGACAAAGGTTCAAGCTGTCCAATATCTCTCATCCAATTTACCAGTCATGTTCTTTGATATGCAACAGAAGACTTGAAGACACACAGAAGAAGAAAGAAGCCGTTCAACCAAAGACTTGAACTAGTTCAACGTCTTTTGTAAATTAATTTTCTGTCTGAAAATTTCCCTCGAAGGGTCAAACTTCAATTCCGTTTTGAGAAAATAAGAATGATGCAAACAGCTCCCGTCTTTTCTACTTAAGTGAGAACTGTTATTCTGGTGTGAGCTTTCCTGGGAAAAAAAATGGAGGCTGTAATTGATTTGATGTGGTCGGATCCAATGTAACCTCCTCGAAATTCGACATTGTGCAACAATATTGTAACTCTTTTTGAAGAAAACACTATTTTTATTGTCATTTTCCTGTAACTTTAAATGCAAATTTATTTTCGAATTTGCACATTTTGTACACTTTTTCACAAAAAAGAATCAGAACTTTAAGTAAAATCTTTAAATAAGGCCCCACTCAAGATCAAGTCTTGACACTAAGTTGATTCAACGTGTCTTAGTTCTTAGTTGGTTCATTGTTTGGCTGTACTAGTATACATAAAAGCTGTATTTACATCGTATTCTTCAACTTTTGTAAAACATTTTTTTTCTCACAAAACCTTATGAGAAATCACTTTGAGCAGTTTCATCTGAAACAACTCACATTGCATCACAGTGAACCGTTGAATCAAACCCACAACCTTGGTGTTTCTTACACCACATTCTACTGATTAACCTTCAGAAAATTCAAGTCTAAAAGTGAGAATTTTAATCATGTAACTGTATATCGGTATAAGGCTGTGTATATTGCCGATGTGTTGGTGAGATGTATGTGGTAATTAAGATGAATTGAAAGCGAAGAGGTTTAAGATTCAGAGCTCATCTGAGAAGGTGGGAATGATGGATGGCCAAACAACAGTCTCGCTGGTGTTTATTGGGTCCTGCTGTGTTTAAAAATGACCTATCAAGCAAATCTGAGGGTGGCTGTAGGAGGTGGATGCGTCTGAGATATCTTTTAGCAAGGGGACCGTATCCACTCCTGGACATCAGTTTTAGATGTCGGCTTTACCCCTTGGGTGTCGACAAATCTAGAGTTGCAAACACTGCACAAATCTTCACCAGCAGACAAAGAGCAGCAAAGGGAGTCTTGGTTGATATATGTTTCCACTATCCTCCATAACATCTACAGCCCAAACACCACAGGACAAGCTCTTTTTTAATCTGGCCGAAAAGATTAAAGTGAATTTGAGATTGAGATGTTGATATCTGTGCAGTGCAGTCCACGTTCTTGGAGCTTGATCAGTGAACGCGACAAAAAAAGTCAAGGGTTCGATTCTGGGGTAAAATTTAAAGCTCTGACTGTAATGAGCATAGTTTTTTATATCTTTTTCCAGGTGAGTTATAGTTTCTGAGTAAACGGCCGAGTTATAGTTTCTAAAAAGAAAAATTATATGAATACTGGGATTTTAAATATGTTCTTGTTATTAACTGATATTTTTGGATGGACATTTTCATTTTCAATTAGAGTTGGAACACCAGTGGTTCCAATCCCAGCATGAATATGTTTGACTGTAGGAAAATAGCTCTTTAATGCAAAATTTAGTTTGAATAAAATCATCTGCTGAATGCACATTTTGTAGACTTTCTACCAAAAAGGAAAAAGTAAAATCTCACTTGTTCAATCCAAAGGGGGGGTTACGTCAAGGACAAAGAACAAGTTTTATTCCAAACTTGTCCGTGATTAATTCAGACCCTTCATCTTCGACACCAAGCAGTCGCATAAAATTCCGTCAGCCTCTTGTTTCCACAACACCATGTCCATATCAAGAGACAGAGAAAGACAGTTTGAAAGAGCAGATCTCGCTTCACATTGACATCTTGGTAATTTATTTCGTCTCGCCTTATAAATCACATTTTTATGGGTATCCAGTTCCTCATAGTTTGTTTATTCAACAGTCAAAACAGATTCAGGTTATTAGCGAAAAGAAATCCACCAGAAACTAATTGATTCGCTCAAAGTTTTCCTTAAACCGTGAAATGGGATTGACTTATTTATGCCCATGCCATTTACATTGGACGGACCTGTGTATCAAGATTACAATCTTAAAGTATTAACTCGTCACATTTTCTTATCTCGCCGCCAACATGCCTGGCTGTTTACATATACAATGTGTGCCATTGGGAATCTTAATGCATTCGGTGATGAAATGCAGTATTTTGTATTCTGCTGTGATTAGGTTCAGACTCCGTCAGCTTGGTTGGTGGCTACCAGCAGATGCATTTCCATATTTCCGGTCCCCTGTTCCCTGACCTTGAGATTTGATTGAAAAAATAATCAAAACAAGATCAAACCTGCTGCAATTCAAGTTGGCACATGCCTCACCCTGCATGGGAGTTCAGCACTCCATTATACATTTGAGTGGCATGACAGATTAATTTTAAAAATTGTAATTTCATTCAGTGCAAATGAAAGGGCAGATATTAAGATATGTTGTAAAGATCATGGTGCTTGGGGACTCTCTGGGGCTCATAAGGGGAATCAATCAATTACTTTGCCCATTAATTTGGTTCTTGGAAGAAACCCACGTGGTTTGAAAGCAGCGGTAGATGTTAGAATTCCGGGCGTCCCGTGTCAGTTGTATTCCTGAAATTGCACAGGACATAGGTAGAGTCGGGGTTAACCAGCAGGGAATTAATTTGTTGCTGTGAGAATGTGTGTGAAATCATCAAGAACCCGGAGAAAGTGAAAAAATTCAAATGATGTTTGTGTCGAATGCAAATGCAAGGCAACAAATTGTTTCAGTTTTTTTTTTTTTTTTTTTTTGGATACCTATTATTTGACTTCCTTTTAAGAACAAGTTTAGCACTTTACAAAATGTGCCATTAAAATGTGAGTTTGACTGAAAAGGAGAGATTAGTTTTTTGACAATGTCAAAAGACTGAGAATTGTTATTATTTCATTCTTTACGTTTTGAATATTAAAAAGAAAAAAATTGTATATCTTCAAATGCTTCTTTGTATTTGTCCGTTTTCATTTGTGCACCACAAAGAGTTGAATCAACGTTCTTTTTGGCTATGTTCTTTCTCTACAAACGGCTTTTATTTCCTTTCTCTACGACTTTCCTTTGAAAAGTTTTAGGACAAACAAGCCTTCTCAGAAACATCTCAGTGTTTCAGCTTGGAGCATCTCACATTGTACAAAAACTTGGATTGGGACACAAATATGGATTGTAGAAGCCGAACACAGTCCCATCATTGTTTTTCAGAAAAGTTCTCTTAGTGTCAGCACTCTATGCAACATCAGGTAGACTTACTGATAGGGAGCGTCTTGGAACCTCTTTTTCATGATAGAGGAGAATGAGATGTTGTGAATCCTGGTCACACAAGGTCACAGTACAGCTGCAAGAACTCAAATAGCTTTACTCAGAAATAAGTTTCTCCTTAACTCATGAATAAGAGGATATGCGAGAAACCAAGACGTTTTCATTATGATGCTTGAGCTTTGTCCGTTATCTCGCACAACTGAGAGTAGATGTGTTAATGCACTTAGTTACCACGTGAATAGCTGGTTTTCAAAGTATTTTACCAAGTACTGCATTACCAAGAGTACGCAACAGTGGCCTAAGATGGCCGTGAGTTTGTATATAGATAGATAGAAATATGTATATGGTCATGATAAGTGCATGACATCCTATAAATCGATTCAATTTCCTCAGGTAAAATGTCTGATGCAGGATGAGTCATCCATTGTTTCTATAGATTTATNTGCAGGATGAGTCATCCATTGTTTCTATATATTTGTTTATTTTTTTATACAGAAACTGATATTGCACATCTGTCACTCACTTAGCAACAAATGTTCTACGTTTTCCGAGACGTGTTTCGTTCAGATGAACTTGAAGTGTTGGGGTTAATCAAAATGCCGCAAGTGGAAACTTTTCCAGACGTGTATAACAAAGAACAAGGCTTGTTAGCTGCTGTGTATGTAGGGGAGTATTGACCCTCCACTAGGTCTGATTGCTGAGAGTCGCTTCTGGTTTGTTGGAGTTGCTGCTGTCTCATGGTCCCAATTTGGGAGGCTTGGCATCCACATGCTAAACATCTGTGAGGATGGACAATTCACACACAAGCCCTTAAAAGAGAAACATCCCGTCTTTTAGTCCAACCAACCCAACTTTTAGTGAAGCGTTCTAACGGTATCTTCTCCTAAATGTGTGAGTTAAACTTTTTCTTTGCAGCTATTGCACCACCTTGTGAATAAATCAAGTGTTGCATGTCTTATTTACATGACCCGAGTGACATTGCCGTCACTGTCTCGACACTAGTGTGGTGTGAGAGTAAAACATCCAGGTATCAATATTCCCCAAGTTACTATATATGTGTTGTACTGTAGCAATACACTACCTTTCAAACTTGTATTTAGTAAAACTCACTGGGGTATTTTTCATTGACTTAACAGGGAACTATTTAAAATATGGGCAAAGACCCTCAATCTAATCGAACTCTTAATCTTCTCAAAGATGCTGATGATCGTTCCACTAATGTTGATATAGTGTGTCATGCCGCAGGTCTTGCCGAGAGTGTTTTATTCCACAAACATGGCCGCCGTGTAGTTGGAGTGCAGTGAAAGTGGGAACAAACTAATCCAATAGCGACCAGCAGGACAGACACCAAATAAAAAGTGGATTCTTGGATGTACAGCACCACACAAGCTGGACGTTTCCCCACTTGGCTGCGCTCCGGTCTGGGCTTTCAAATAAAAAAGAGCAGGGGTTATCTAGCCAGCCTCAGGCAGAGAGTGTGTGATCGCTTCTCAGAATAATACAACAGCAGTCGAGTGCAGACGGAACCAGGAAAAACAAGCTCGGGCGTCAGACAAATTAGCACTTTCAGTTTGGACTCGGATGTGTTCTTAATGTGATTTGTTCATAGTTTTACAAAGGTGGATTCTGTCGACCTTGTTTAAAGACTTTACAAGATAAGCCGGCAGCACCCGGAGATTGTTTTAGAATAAAATCTCTGCGGCCATCCACATTTGTCTTGCTAGTAGACACACTTCTGTATCCACACTGACAAAAATGGATGTCGACAAAGGAGCACGATTTTTATCTGGTATAAGCTGATTGAGGTACCAGTGTAGGTCTTTTAATATTAAATTATATATATATTATTATTTATAATGCAATATCACGTGTTCTGTTCTATTCTCATTCTTATGCTGTCTATTTCTCACAAACTCCAGTTCCCGTAATCCCCCACACAACAATAACAAATAACTCATTATTTTTCTCTTGTTACTCAAGAACACGAGTAAGAGTGAATGTGTGCGTTATCTATAACACCCTGAGCGTATAATGCTAATGTCCGAGAATCGTGGTCGACCCAAACATGTCAACTAAAAGTTTCAACATTGAGTTAAACGATCTCTTTAAATTCAATATCAAAGACCTAAATATAGAGTTTATGTCTACCGTCAGTTGTGCTNGGCATTTATTTTAACCCTCAATGTTCGAGACAAGCCTACAAACGTGAATTGCCTTCACGCACCCAAGTTTTGCACTTGCGCTTTAATACTCGTGTGTAATGCGATTTAAAGCTCTGCTGATATTCCCAAAGGATTTATCTCAGTCGTGATCCCTTGACCTTGAAGGGTTCAAATGCTGGATTGATTTGCCCTGATATTGTGACATGGTCTTTCTTTTTATTGTTCAGTTCACAACTAACCAGCGAGAGACATGCTTCCGCGCAGGAACATCATCCGAGTGGCTGATTCCGAATGCTCCGTTAGCGTCTCTATCTCAGATTAATGCAGTGAGATAAGCAGCTCTGATAATCCTCTCAAGAACAAGTGTAAAACGTGTTGATGAGTCTTCCAGACGTATAGCTTCGTCTTTTTTCTGCCTGGTGCGCTTGAGGGATAAGCTTCTTAGCAAAAGATACGGCCAGTCAGTTGTTTAATGAAGTTAGGAATTGTTACAATAAATGTAATGTGTTTGATTTCCTGCCAAACAGACACCACACATTCTGAATTGAGCTGCTGCCCATAAAAGAGCTAATGGAGCGCAACGCCGCATGGAACATTCTGGCGAAACTGTTTAGTCTGACTGTTTTAAAGTCTCCACCGTTTACTACTGATATTTTTAGGATGAAAAAAAAAGCATAGTTGGCAAATTAAAAGCCTGTACTATTATGTGAGTGGGATAATGAAGCAAATTACTCATGTAAACCTCTGGTGGTCTCTGATACAAAATAGCTAGATCTTTATTAATTTATTTGTTTAATATTTGTGTGTGTGTGTGTATACTGCATAGTCTTTGTCAGCAGTCAGTTAAAAACCTATTCATAATTTGACACAAAACACGTGTATCTCATTATTTATTTATTTAATTTGATTTATTAATGTATTTATTTCACCTAACCAATCCACTCTGTCCCAGTTTTCACAAATCAATTACCTGAATGGATACACAATTGTGAATAATTCGTCAATCTCCAACCTTTTAGCAGCACATTTACTGCAAAGAAGTTATCAGGTCAACAAGTTCATTCAAAAGTGTGTTATAGAAGAGACTCAGCTGTGTTTATTTCTGACACCGGTAAACCTATTGGGACTAATATTGATGCAGTTCAATAATCACAAAAATCCCTGAAGCTAGATTTGTGCGTCCTGGAGAGTTTTCAACATTAAAATGCACGTCTCCAAATGCTGACAATTTGCATATGCTGACTTTGGGCAAGATGTTTCTGGAAGGAATGCTCCATCCATCAGAGCGGAGCTGGGATCTAAAGCGAAGAAATGAGGCGGAGGAGAGTGTGCCAGCAGCCATTTCCACTGCTGCTTGATAGAAAAGCCAAACCCAGTGTGTCAACCAATATCTGGACCTTCTTCAGAACACAGCAAACTCTAACTATGACTTACTACTTCTCCCTTTACAACTTTTGGTGTCCTCCAAAGCCTCCACTGCTGTTTCTGCCTGGTCAGGTTTATATTTAAAGAGACCTTTATCATGTTCCTCTTAAGCCATCATCTGCTGGTGAAGGTGTCTGTCTCCAGCCGTAATTACAGCTGTGTTCTTCTCTGTGCTGCAGCTGCTCCCATACAGCTGAGATCTTGCTCCAGACGCAGGCTGCTAAATGAACAGCCTTGTGTTTTAGACAAGCGCAGACCCCCAAGCCCTCCTCGTTTTCGGGGAAATTAGCTTGATTTATTATCGCGGTTTGCCTGGTTGTACGAATCGTCTTAGACCAACATGAGCTTCTGGAACAGTCCGGATTGGTTTTATCAGGTTTATTGGTTGTAACCGTGCTGCTCGGGGACAATATTGTTGGGATGAGACAGCTGCTCAGGGAAATTCATGTTCTTGTGGGCTTCAAGGCCGG
>SOMO01000043.1:397836-409499 GCA_028128575.1 Paedocypris carbunculus | reverse complement strand
TCTCTCTCTCTCTCTCTCTCTCTCTCTCTCTCTCTCTCTCTCTCCACCCATCCACCGATCCATTTATCAGTTTATTTATTTATCAATATTTATTTATTTATTTGACAGACACAAATTCCAAATGATTTTGACTACTGTACATTTTCAAAACTGAGAATAAACTCTACAATAATGTCAAAGGCTTTTGTTGGGGTAAAGCTGTAGAGTATTGTGACAAACAAAAGTGCAAGTAACTCTCATCACACCTGTTATCGTGAGAACTTTCAATACACCACTTTTTTCGCCTTGTGGCACTTTGGTAATCATTACAACAAATGAACAAAGTCCTTATTTATATGACTCATTACATCACAAGTGAGAAAATATTAAGATATTGTTCCACGCAAAATTACCGTAATGATTTTGCCTTTTTTACACCAGCAGTTAAACTAATGATCAGAAGAAGTGTTATTTGGCTGTGAATAAGTGTCCTTATTAAATTACCTTAATGTTTTATGATTAAATAGATCATAGAGAAAAGGTTTCCAGAGTTAATACAATTAATATCAGCATGTGTTAAATGCTTGATCATAGATTTCTTGGCAATGTTTTACTAGTCTGTAATATCTTTTGTGTAAACTTGTTTGTTGTAATTTTCCAACAGGCTCAGTGACGTAAAGTGGGTCATGATGGGCTGGTAATTGAAGAGAAAGAGGATTTATACGTTCGGTCCGAGGGGGCCGTCACCCTCATTCAGACATGAAGTTTTAAACCAGACTCTCTTCTCTGACCTCATTGTGACTAAAATGTCTCTGTCGGGCAGAAATAACTTCCAGCGGTTCGCTTTATTGACAACATTGCGCATACATTCTTTATTTAGGTTTCAAATTGAAGAATTACAAAGGAGGAATCTGAACAAAACAAAAGTGGTGGGCAGTTTAACTGTTTTATACTTGTTTATTTGTACCTTTTGCTGTAAGATTGTTGAACTAATGCAATAAATGTATTCTAATTCTATCTAATTGTGTTTTATATTATATATATTTATATAGAGTATTTAATATATAATTATATAATACATTTTATAATNTTAAAGTGTGCTGTTAATGCCCTTTATAAATCGTTTGAAAGTAATTTAACAAAAGCGCAAAAAGTAACGGTTTATATTATTTTCGATGTCCTTATTATCACTATCGTTTGATTAAAATGATCGGATTTTTTTTCACAGCTGATGTCAGTAGTTGGAGCGCGTCTGATCTCAGTGGGTGATTACTTCTCTGGATTAGTGTAACGAGGCACTTGTCCTCGGTGGCAGTCAGCGTGTGACGTAGATGTGGGCTGGCAGAGAGTGAGTGAGTGAGTGTCTGAGTGCCATCAAGATAAGGCAAACATCAGAAGTCCTGAAGACAGCAGAAAGCTCAGTGTGAGGACTGATGTGTACTTGAGGCTGATGGTATCTCGGCGGATCCTCGCAGTCTCCTCGCAGCTTCATTCATTCCACTTCAGGCTGAAAGCACCAGCCGAAAAGTTGAGAAGTGATTCCATGAATGAGGTATCACGACATCGCGCGGTGTTCTCCAGCATCACTGCGTGTTCCATCTGAATCGAGGGATCGCGGGACGGTTGAACGAGCGCTGGGACGCTTCAGCTCTTTCAGGGCTTTCTGAAGAAGAAGAAGAACAGCAGCAGCATGGATTACTTCTTATTCAGACTCTTCTTTTCTGTTACAGTCGCGTCGCTTCTGGTTCAAAGGTAGAAACTTTTCATTTACACACTTGGGAATTGAAGTGGCTTTAGTCGCGGAAGTGCGTTTGCCGTCGCACACGTTTTCTGTCAGTTAAAGTTTGCATGCTTGTTTATTTTTGCTGTAGTTTTTGTGTATTTCTGCACATACTATGCGTTTTGTTTTATTTATTTATGCTAATATGTGGATTTGTACAATATACACATCATTTCTATAATGTGCTATAATATAATGACTTAAACACTAACAAATTAGGAATATGTTTACGTTCAAACGTATGTATACAGAATTTTTTATGAATATGTTTATGTGTGTGTGTAAACAGTAAGGGCTTTCTCATGGTGTCCAGCAGTTGCATCCATCTATACATGACCTATGTTAGCAATAATAATAATTATTATACTAAAAAAAAAAAAAACATTACGTTAATGTACAACTTTGTATTCCATCACCATTCCAATGCACTTGTGTGAATGTTAGTGTTGATGATATTACCCAATAATATTGCAATGATTTGTTTAATGCAAAAGCCTGGCTTAGTAGTTAAGTGCTGGTGTTTGACACATACAATCTTGGGTTCGAAACCCAGGGAAAGCAAGAAGTTATGGATTTGTAAAAGTAGCAAAGACGTACAGTACGTACTGTACGTCCGTTTCGAATTAGAGTGTCTGCTAAATGACTGTAAAGTCAAAGAGTTTCTACAAATGGTAAGGTTTTGGTTTCTCTTTTAGGACAGATTCAAATGAGATTCTTGGACTAAAAATCCCCTTTGATCCTATTCTCAATGCCAACACTGTGTGTTACACACTGCCGGGCCTGACAAAGAAGCAACTGGACGTGTGTATGAGGCATCCAGATGTGACAGCGTCTGCCATACAGGGCATGCAGATCGCCATCCACGAGTGCCAGCATCAGTTCAGAGGACATCGCTGGAACTGCTCCAGCTTGGAGACCAGGAACAAGATCCCGTATGAGAGTCCTGTTTTTTCCAGAGGTGAGCCACAATTTACTGCATCAGTGCAAATTCAAATTTGAAGTAATCTCCCTTATGTCTGCGTTTGTTGTAGCCAAATTTCAAAGAGTTTGAAATGTAGTTTTTAATATAATAAATTGGTTAATATAGCGTCTATACAGATAAATCCCAGTTGGCTGTATCGTGCAAACGACACATAATTGTTTTATGACAGCTCTGTTTTATCAGCCACGAGCATCACTTAAAAACTAACTTTACACTTCTAGCAAGAGCACCTAATGTTTTTACGTTGCTTCGGTACATGTGCTGTGAATTTGCTTTCAGCATTTTCCCAAACCCTCAGTGGCAAAACCTTAAACCTGTTTAGTTAGTTTCCAAAACCCAAAGTGACAGTTTCCTTCAATCTTTAATTCATTTTCCCACTTCTCCCACCATCAGCGCAGTCGGGCGTGCCTCTTATTTTAAATTATTTGTTGGATTGATTTGTACTTGGTCTTTCATTGGCTCGGAAGGAAATCTAAAACAGCATTTTCATGTCAGAGTCTTCGGACTGTGTCTAAGTGCCGTTTGCCCCCCATAGAATCATGAGAAGATTCCTCCCAAAGAAAAAGTGCGAGTGTTTTTCCGCATGCTGGTCTCATCAGCGTGACTGTGTGTGTGTGTGTGTGTGTGTGTGTGTGTGTCAGTGTTTGTGGGTTAAAAGGTGCGAGTTCCTGTGTGAAAGGACCGTTGGAACATGATTCATCAATCTCTCAAATTTGCCTTAACCTGAGTCCATCGTCGTGCACGAAAAGTAATTTGGAATATGCAAATTGTTTTAAATATAATTTTTATGGAAGTCAAAATGTCAAAGTGCTGTTGACGAAACTGTGATTGGCAAACCAATATTTCTACAGAGTAATTGAATTTGTCTTATTTTAAAACATCTTTCATTTTACTGTATAATTGTACCAGCTTTTTGTGTGTTTAAAGAGTGTGGAGGTTTGATTTATGGCCTAAACAATAAAAACGGGCAGGGTTCATTTATCCCTTTCTAAAACTTAAATCAGGTGTGAACCGGCTTTCTGGAACTTTCCTGCAGTATTTTACTATAAACAGGGGTTAACTAGTATATTCATAAAAGAGCAGAATTCCAGAAACAAACTGGTTCACACTTGATTGAAGTTTTAAAAGCTATGAGTCATTTGTAAAGACCAAAGATGGACATAACAGGACACAGAGGTGATGAGAAGGAGCATTTAGAAGACAAGTCCCAATCTGCATTAAACACGCTATTCAAGTGGAAGACATGGGGTCACGGCCAGTTAAAAACTGGTTTAAACCTGAAACTTTTTGGTTTTAATTAAAGGCCCATTTAACAGAAACCTGACTGGTCAGAGGAATGCAGGCCGAAAAATCAGATGCAGCAAACCGCTGATAAAGTTGTCCTTTTCTGGTGTGATTTCAATGCAGAACTGTGTATACAGCAGGTCGTTTTCATTCTAAAGTGGCGCTCTTTGATTTTCGAATGCGCACGGAACTATAAACCATTTAGCCTTTAGTGGGCTCTTTCATGTTTCTCAGCATAGCCTTCCTTAATTCACCATCTGTCTCTGAAAGTGATTCAGGGGAGGCTGCTTTTATGAGAACTCGGTTTATTATTGTTTGAGACCATTAGCTCTGAACAAGCCTTTCGCACAAGCAGCCACCACTGGCTGAGGACATTTCTCTGCCTCTGAAACTGTGGAAAAGAGAGAAAAGCAATTAAAGATCGCTTCACGACAACAACACGCTCTGCCGCTGCTACATGTGGCTCTCATGTTGAGGAATTTGGTAAATCTAGTTTAGAAGTCTTAAAGTCAGCCACACTTCAGGTCCAATAAAGAGTGCAGAAGATGAGAGCTGAACTCCATCTGATTAGCACAGATGAAAAGCCCGCCGACGGTAGCCAGGTTAATTGCGTCCACGTTTTAAATCTCACCAAGCTTTTGTGCAGACCAGCAAGTCTGTGCTCAGCCAGTTAGACGAAGACCACCGCGTATCTGCCATTGTTTTTTGAAAGTGCATAGTTTGGATTCTTAAGCACTGTTGTGTTCTGTGAGGTCTTTCTCTTGCTTGTTGTGTGTAAGAACATACTGGTACTGCTGCAAATGTAATAGAAGTATCAGGGCGCTTGCGGTTTCTCTGGCTGCAAGATAGCAATCTGCTCCACAAAGACTGGAGTGAACAAATAAAGGGCAAGAGTGGGCAGCAGATGGACGGCGTTTGGTAATTCTTGGTCGTCTCTCCTCCACAGGCTTCCGAGAAAGCGCCTTTGCCTACGCCATTGCAGCGGCCGGGGTCGTCCACGCCGTGTCCAACGCCTGCGCGATGGGTAAACTCAAGGCTTGTAGCTGTGACGAGAAGCGACGTGGGGATGAAGAGGCTTTCAGGGTGAAGCTCAACCGTTTGCAACTGGAGGCCATCAATCGGGGTAAAGGGATGGTCCACGGAGTCATGGAACAGTTTCCGGCTGATGCTCTCGGCCCTCAAGACTCCTGGGAATGGGGGGGTTGCAGCCCCAATGTGGAGTTTGGGGAACGCTTCTCCAAGGACTTCCTGGACTCCCGGGAGACTTACAGAGACATTCACTCCAGGATGAGACTTCACAACAACAGAGTTGGCAGGCAGGTGAGAGACGACGTGGTGTGTGTGTGATGAGGAGTGGGTGGGTGACACTGAGCCTGAATGAATCCGAGTGTTGAATTGCATTTCAAGAGAGTACGAAGGGGATCGTCTTACGCTGCCTTTTAAGATGTGTTAAAGCGTAATGTTCAAAGATGAGCGACTCTTTTCTACTGAGATACTGTAACCGTGTCACATTTACTAAAGGAGACAATAGCAATTGACTTAATCCTTTTGATGTACCTCGAATCTATAGGTTTGCCAGCGCCTGAAGGGACACTTACCTTGCAGCTGCTCTTTTGAAAGCATCACACCTGATTATTTTAACTGTTCGCTTATTTGCTCCGTTTGGTGGTAGCCTAGTGGTAGAGAGTCCGACTTATTTCTAAAATGTTATAGGTTCAAATCCCAGACCAGTTAGAATCCTTGAGCAATTCCTTGCTCTAAGTTGCTTTGGGCAAAAGTTTTGGATATTGTAAAGGATTTGCTGAACTTTTTGCCCTAGCTCAAGTCAAGCATCAAGTCAAAGAAGCCCTTATTGTCATTGCAACCACATACAGTAAAGCAACACACACCTAATGCACTTTTAATTCCCCATTTGAGTCAGTGTGCCAGTCTTTGCTCATTTCTTTGCCCCCATGAATCTTTTGTCCCACACAACCACCCCCAAACCACCACCTATCAACAGCAAAACACTTAAATGAGCAATAACTCTAGTCGTGCGAAAGCAAACATGCGCTTCACTGAAACATGTTGTTTTTGGGCTTGAAAATGTTTAAAAGGCATTTAAGCCATATCAAAATATCTTCCCTGGTGCGTCCTTTGATCAGAATCTCCTGGTGGCGATGTGTGATGTAAGGGAATGAGGTGTTGTCTCGTAGCCCGTGTTGGACTAATTAGATAATGAGAGGTAGATCAGAGACGCTGGAGTAGTTAAGTGAAATCACTCAGAGCAAAACCAGGACGGGACGAACCCAAAGCTGAGTCTTATTCATCTAGATAGTTCAAGTAACTACTTAACTTGTTTTTGCACCCAAACTGTATTTTTCAGACTTTATGGTGCACTTCTAAAATTCTAAAAACTGTAAAAAAAAAATTGATTGATTGAAAAAGATTAGGAATGAGACATTTGTAGTAATGCGCTTCATAGTTCGCTATTGTAAGGAAAAATGTATTTTATAGCAATGCATAATGAATAAAAAAACATGCTCTTATTGTAAATTTCAGAGAAACCATGAACTTGACTGTAGAGCTAAATATCTATCAGATATATGATTGTAAATGCTGTTTATTCATAATCATGATAAAGAGAAAATGGAACAGATCGGGCAATCTTAGATAACAAAAAAGGGAATCTGTGATTTCTAAAGCAATTCAGAGTTGACCCCCATTTTTGGGACCCCCATTTTTTGTCTAGTCAGGCTTGAAGTTGTTAGACAGCTTCGCTAGTGAATGTCCCTGTGTTTGAGTCTTTATAATTCTTGGGCTGTGTAATGACAAACTGTCACACTGAACCTGGTTTATGGTTTCTTGTGGCATGAGTGCTTGACATTTGAGCTTCTTTTGATGTTGCTTCTTCTTAACTGCCGACAGCAGATCAGTTGTGAGCTGCAGATGTAGGTGGTACAAGCTTCTAGATGAATCTGTTGTCACTCTTTATCAGGACGGCACAGAGCTGAGGTTGAAATGGCCATGATAAGCTCACATCGGCCATCACTGGCAGGTTCACATAGAAAGAGTTGTAGATTGTTCATTGTTTGCCACTTCCTTCTCTCCAACTTGTCTTGTCGTTCCATCAGCTTTCTGGTTTCCTTGATTGTACAGACAAAACATACTAGATCGGATCCAAATAAAGTAACAGAATAAGTTTGTTTGCAATCTAAAGCGCTGATAATTCTTATGCCCTGTTGAACAAATTCTGCATTTAACATGAAGCAGATTTGAAACGTGTGCTGTATTAAAACCTGCAGGTTGGCTTCATTCCTTTATTTCTTTTTCTCAGTTACAGGTCATAATTTCATGACTTATTATTAAAATGATTGCAATAGAATTGGATGTCATTGGCGAAAAACCAACCAAGCGATGACACTTCAAAGGATCTTTATTGTTATCAGTTTTTCAACTGATGAATTGCTGTTTATCTTGGATGATCTATAAAGGATGCTAGAAGTTCAGGGTTTTGGTCTGAGGCTCTCTGTTAAGAGGTGTGGTGTTTGATCAAGCTGCCAGGCCGGGTGTGATGGTAGAAAGAGAAGTTATTGTGTAGGAGCTTTTTTTTTGTTCAACTGTTGCATATTTGGCATACAAACCTGATCATCAGAGAAAACGTGAAAAAAATACACGTCACTGCTACTGAAATATGTTACAGTTTGGCGCCTGATGCTGAGATCAATTATAACGTCAAACCCGACTGGATTGGACGAGTCACATTGTATCCCTAGATGATGTAACGAAACTGGACGATGCAAATTGCAGATTTTTAACGCGCCACACGTAAAACCGTAATGTGCAATGGGGCTCAATTGCAATGTCCCCACCCTGAGGAATGTAGCGACTTTACTGGGATGTACATGTCGCCTCATGCCCACCCTCTGGTTCTCACGACGTTCAGTCTTGTTAAAAGCTCTAATTAGTGGCTGCTGGCTATTTGGAAACAGATGTTTAAAGCCAGCAAAAGATTTTCGACATCAAACACAGTGGGAAGTAGAAAGACATTCGCCCTTCCTTCCCCAAGTACAACTCTAAAACAATCTGTCACTGTTGAGGGCAACACGGGAAAAAAAAAAAGTAAGGCCAACGCTTGAAGAGAACCAACTTAATTGTATTGTTTTACTGTGCGTCGTTCACTGCTCCTCGCAGCATCATGTGGACAACCAGGGCATGAAGAACAGGGCGTTTTATATTCACAGCACTTGCCGATTACATGGCAACGCAAAGTTGGGTTGTAAATTATTTTTTGCATGTTTTCATTGGATCTCCGACTCAGTGAAGACTGGTTGGAAGGCTAGGCAAGGTTTCTGCTTTTAGAACAAAGAGTCCAAGAGATGGTTTGGAAAAAGGTTAAAAGAAGTTTGAAAACCTGTCATTCGTTTATTTTATTTTCACAAGATTCAGTTATAATATATTCAAGGATTCATGGGAAACCTGTTCAGAGATACGCAACGTCCGTGCATTAATCAAGGACTTTAATAAAGATGTGTGTCTGGACGTTGGTTTTGCTGGAACGCCTCCTCTGGAACTTCAAAGAACCAGAGCAATTCTCCTTTTGCAATTCATCAACAGCCATTAGATGGAGGATCAGGCTGTCGGCCACCCTGTCATCATTTTGTCCGAGAGCTCCACGTCTACCTTCACAGAACACCACAACTGCTGCCGTGCACCACAGACACAAGTGTTCCGCAAATGATCCTCTCTTTCTGCGGCCGACATTTCCTCTTCCTGTTTTCACAAGGAACCACTTGAAGAAAAGATGATTTCAGGCATTAATTGTGCCACAAAGTTAAACATTTATCAGACTATAAACGTTTGTGATTGACTAAAATGCAATAATTCAGTTTATAGTAAAATTGTATTATAGAGGCATCGTATTTTTGTGTTAAAGCGTAATTTAGTTGGTTTTAAGTGCATTTGCAAATGTAC
This sequence comes from Paedocypris carbunculus, assembly GCA_028128575.1. Lineage (NCBI taxonomy): Eukaryota > Metazoa > Chordata > Actinopteri > Cypriniformes > Paedocypris > Paedocypris carbunculus. The sequence continues at coordinate 400,521 of SOMO01000043.1, read as the reverse complement.
GTTCAAGTAATACATTACTTTGTGTAGAAAGGTGACAATTGCTCTTACACTTACCTTTTCGCTTGGTTGATATTTTGTGTGCACGCATGCACAAACACACACGCACACAAAAACACTTGCAAATATGACCCGCCCCCCACCTTAACCCTCAAAATAAATATACTGTATGTCCCTCCCCTGTTTTACTCTAACCGTAACAAAACCCAATTGTACTCAATCTCAGCCCTAAAATGTAATATTGAGCCTCAATCTGACCTTAAAGTGATCTTCATACGGATGGACGAAAGGTCCCCACAATTGCAAATAGGGCCACACTTTAGTGAATAGAATTTGGGCCCTATTTTGAACTAATTGCTTGCACACACACACACACACACACACGTTTTCAGTGGCATGTTTTGCAGCAATTCAGCCTGTGGTGTTCATGCAACCAATGCGTTTCTTGATCTCAGTCTGGTGCCGGTTTATAGGCAATCGTCTCGCTTTTTCTTCAATTAAAGTGGCCCATATGTGCCTCTCAATTAGCTGCCGACCATTGAAACTACATCAGACTCTTTGAAAATCCACATCCACTGTACGGTGAAATCGAAAATGTGCTCATTTAGTAGGCCTTGAAGTGTGTCTGCTCGCACATATATGTTGGACCTATTGTCTGAATAAACGCTTGTCTGCGCTGAGCATCCATATGTGGCAAAGATGTCTGACTTTAAGGGGCTTTAAAGTTGTTTTTGGCTTTTCACTGTGCTAACATCCTCTTTAGATTTAAGGAGGAAAATCTGATTACATGCTATTACATCAAGAGGGTGTTTGAGTCAATTATAAACTCTGTCTGGAGTGAAGTTAACACACTGTGCGTTTCGGCTTCTTCAAGATGAATGGTTAACTTTTCATGTGCCTATCACTGTATTATATTCTACTGTAGCTTATCACTTTGATCGTCTTTATCAAGGCTTTGGATGAACTTTACAAGAAAATTCTCCTATTCTTTGATGGCAGAATCTGTAGAATTACTGGAAAACCAGACCCCGCAGTCCTCCATCGCACCATGGCTCCCTTAGCAAAAGCAGGCAGGAAATCTTTCTAACTGCTGGAGGTGAAAGATTTCCAGTAAATATGCGCCTGGTTTTCTCCACTCAAAATGAAAGGATTTAAATATCCTTATTTGTTGTGTCCTGCTTCTCAGTGGCCCTCGGGGAGCCATTTTGGCTCTCTTTTTGGAAAGCTGTCTATTGAAAGGATTTGTGTCTGCTGGAAGTTGGTTGTGAGTGGTGTTTAGGAAAGACTGCATCCCATTTTGCCACCCTAAGGGTTACATCTAGTGTTTATGCTGGGCATAAAGGATGAAGATTCCTTATTTGTCATTGTGAGTGGATTGTTGTGATTGATCGTTGTTTTCTTTGGCCTCAATATGGGTGAGATATCTGTCACACATCTCCTCATAAAACCCATTCACAGACCTGCACCAACGGCATGAGCACCACGCTAAAAACACAAACCACCGCCATGCAAACTGGAGCCTGAAGAATCCATGACCTTCAGGGATGATTTAACTGTCAGACGACTGCTGAAAGTGACCTGATGCTCACGGTTGTTGCAGAGCACCAAACCGATGCTGCGCTGAATCAAGCATTGGGATTCTGCAAGATCTAAGCCACTGAAATATTATAGCAAGATGAAAAAAAAAAAAAAAACATTTCATTGACTGTTACAGTTACGCTAAATAGTGGAGCTTCGTCTTTTAGTGTTGATGGGTCCAACAGTGAAACTTAATCCATTGAGCTTTGACAGACCAAACTTGACTTATCACTAAAAACTATGTTTTGTCCCACATTGTAAGTGGAAAGCTCAAGTCGGAGTGAAATGTGGGATTGCTGAGCGTTAATGTTTGTGCATGTGTTGTTGATATGGGTGGGTGCTGGGGCATCTGTCAGTAGTGAGGGTGGCCTCTTCCTTTCGGTAATTGGATCTAAAAGTTTATAGCTCGGGATGACAGACAAGTACATTGTTGAGAGAATGGGAGGTCTGAACTTGTGAGTCGGGCATCCTCATCTACAAACAATCTCTCTGACAATGCAGACCGTCTGCAAGTGCAGAACTCACGAACAATTATAGAAGAGCAATGACATCAGATTCAAGTTTCAATTCTGGTCAAATAAACTAACCCAATGCCAATCTAAGAAATTTTGTAAGAATGCTATGAGTGGCAAGATCATTTCCTATACTCACTTACATGTACACACTATTCAGTTAGCATAAATATCAATTATACAACAATACTCAGAATGAAATTTTAAAGATTTGGTCAAATTGCATTTGTAAATACATCAAGCAGAAAAAAGGGACAAAATCTGCTACTTCAATTGCAATCTGCTACTTCAATTGCCTCAATTAGATCAATTCACAAGATAAATTCAAGAGGTGACAGAATCTGCCAATCAGAGTGGGCGGGTCAAATAGACTTTGTCCTGAGACTGAATTGGCAGAGACGTTATTTAAAGACAACTATATTATCACCTGTACATGGCATCAGATGGATGGGTTTTTGTTAAATCTCTTCAAAGTAATAAAACATCCACAGAAAAAAAATGATCAGCCGAGCATTAAAGGTTCATTCTCAGTTTCACCGATTACATTGTTCATTCCCTCAACGTCTCATATGAGTGACGTCACAGCTAATTGCTCACA
>SOMO01000043.1:380811-397772 GCA_028128575.1 Paedocypris carbunculus | reverse complement strand
TTCCATACTGTTTTCCACACCATCTGTTACACTATGAGTTATTGTGGCTTAAGTGTGAGCTCCACTGTTTACCATCAACGTTGGTTTCAATAACGCCTCTCCAAGCAACTCTTTAGCAATTTTTTGATGTTTCCTTGTTTCTAGTTGTGTCTACTTTTGTCTCGCACAATTGTATTGTACATTGAAACCTATCAAAAAGTGACCTTTTTCAGAAAGTGTTCCTGACGTTGTGATTGGACTAACATAATTAACCTTGCATCAGCAGCTTTCTTCAGAAGCTCTAGTTTACACCTTTTTTGCTTCAATCTGTACTTTTGGTGAGAAATGAAACGTAATAAAAGTTTTTATCACAAGGAACAATGTCCTCATCTACTTTGCTTGTGTGCAGGTTGTGGTGGATAACATGAGGAGGAAATGCAAATGCCACGGGACATCAGGAAGCTGTCAGCTCAAGACCTGCTGGCAGGTGACCCCGGAATTCCGAACGGTGGGCTCGCTGCTGAAAGAGCGCTTCAACAAGGCCACCCAAATCAAAGCCCACAACAGAAACACGGGTCAGGTGGAGCATGCCCACCCCACGCATCGGCGAAGAGCCAACATCCACGATCTGGTTTACTTCGAAAAGTCTCCGGATTTCTGCGAAAAAGAATCCAGTTCAGACTCCGCTGGGACTCATGGCCGGATCTGTAACAAGACCAGTCAAGGCATGGACAACTGCGAGAGCCTGTGCTGTGGACGCGGCCACAATATCTTACAGCAGACGCACAGTGAACGCTGCAACTGCAAGTTCCACTGGTGCTGTTATGTCGTGTGTGAGGAGTGCCGGATAACAGAGTGGGTGAGCGTCTGCAAATGAAATCATATCAAATATATAAAAAGACATTCAAAAGTGGGACGGACTGGCAAAGCCCATCGCTTGGATTCCTGTTGCCCTGATGGACATGGAGATCACAGGAGAGTGTAGAAACCAGCGCTACAAAATTCCCAGTGCTTGCAAATTTTTCAGACTGAATTTGGACGTGCACAGCAATGTATTTTGTATTTAAGCAAATCAGAAATATGAATATAATGTGGAGTTGATTTCGAATAGAACAGAGCACTCATGGACACAGCGTTTTGCTCATGCAAACAAATAAATGGCTTGTAGTCATATAGGAGAACCAAGCAGCTGCATGGGATTCCGGTACCTAGAAGAAAAATATATAAATATAAATATATGAGTAAATATATACGTTATTGTTTTGCACAGAGCCATTTGAAGAGTTTGCCAAATAAACTCTGAGTATAAAGAGGGTATCATATACCATTCATTTTCAATTCTGGCCAGCATGTTTGTTCAATTATCAAGTGATTGTACATAACCACTCGAATGCTGCAGTAAAAAACATACCGCAAAGGTTTGTCTGCTGTTAGCAAAAGAATGACTGGACTGTTTCCTGTGCAAGTGGCGGCCTGGTCCTTAAAAGAAAAAAGACTGATAAAAAGGACCATTGATGGAGGAGTCGAGAAGATGGACGGAAGATGCTGGACCAAAACAAAGATGATGCTCCACTGAATGTTCGCTAGAGCTCTTATTTATCAGTTGAGTAGATGCGTAGACAAACGTATATCACATCCCATCTTAGCCAGCACATAAAGCCACATGCTTTAATCCCTAAACACAGAAAACGACATTTGAAATGGAAACATCCAATTTTTCAAGTGATGTAGTAGTTTTAAATGATGTTGCTTAAGCCCTGAATGCAGCATTTGAAGATATGTGACCTGTCTTAGAAATATCTCTAGATATTTAATTAAAATATCTATTCATGGATATATTTTTAATTTATATACTTGGATATTATTTCTAAAAAGCTTTGGCCCATCATTATTTCACCTTGATTTTAAAGGGAACTTCAATTGTATTTTGGCCCATGATGTAAGAAGAACGACTTTTTATATATGATTTGAATATATGGTTTGCTCCAATGCTCTGTTTATTTTCATTTTGTATTTATTTATTTGCGCAAGTTTCTCGTTTTGGTAAATGCGTATTGTAACATAGCAACAGATGTGCATTTGTAAAAATTGACTTTGGCTGTCACTTGTCAACCGAGTTTGTGATGTGGTTTACTTCAGAGACAAAACTTCAGTTCAATTTGATTGTTTGCACATTTACGTCAAATCTATCTTAAGAAAGCGTGTGACAGGCGATACGGTGTCGGGAGAATGCGACAAAATGCATATTTTCTATTATTTTAAATTGTATAATTTGAATTTGAATACATAAGTTATTTTATTTTTGTGAATAACTTAATATTTGTAAAACAATAAAGAGCGTAAAAGCAGACTGGGAGAGACGTGTGATGCTGTCGAATCTGCTTTGCCTGCGCAACAGGAAAAGAGAAAAATTGTGTCATTTGAATAATAACATTTTGTTCAGGACACAATGCTCTTTTATACTGTAAACCGTCCCTGTCATTTCTTATCCAGAACGAGCGGAGCAGGAGGAATCGCCTTTGCTTTACGAATGTAAACAGCTTGTGCAAGTTTGGAACTGTGTAAAAATGGAGGCCGCAGACACTGTTGCAGCCTGCAGTGAGATTCCCTCAGGCCTTCAGTCAGTCGACAGTCTGCCGCTTCTGAAACAACACAACTGATCATCTCGCTTTATATAAACATGCTGCAGCATAAATGAACTTGGCAGTCGCATTCCTCTTTTAATCATTATTTGATATTCATACCGAATGGAAAATCTTCGGCCCACGACTGAAATCTACTGCAGCAACAATCACACAATAAACGAAATCTAAAAATCTGGTTGATTGGAAATTAATTTAATTTAATAATCTGGTTGATTGGAGATTAGAGAAATGGAATAATCGGGTTGTTTTGGGATTTTAGAATCTAATAAACTCTGATTAGAGAAATCTAATAATCTGGCTAATAGGGATAAATTATATAAAAATGGTATATTAATTTATAATAATTTATATTAATGATTTTAATAATGGACATTGAAAATGCATTTTTACAAAAAAAATAAATAAATACAAAACCAATTAACTCTCCTATTATGTTTGGGTCTAATTGAGCAGTTTTCAAAGTTTAAAAATATTTATAAAATACTTAAAAGTATTTTTTCACTTTGAAACGTCTCCTGCTTGTCTTATTGTTATTGTAATGTACATTCAAACAAAAATGGTTCTGTTCACATATTTTTAACTCCTGTTACATGTTTATGTTACAAAGATAATGTTGGAGTCAATTTGACCATTCAGACAAAATGGAAGCTAAAAAGAGTCAGAAAGATAAAATACTATTTGTTTCTTTGCAAAATTGAGACATAACACACTGCTGTCTCAGACTCACACACACACACACACACATACACACTGTTTTGGGGAACTTTGTGGTTTCTGACACTTATATGCATAATAAAAGGCACCGGGGTCAAATTGATCTGCAAACATTATTGATGTTCCTCTGAAACAAACATAATTTGAGGGTTACAATCAGAACACTCTCCAAAATGGTCATAAATATTAAACATTGCTTTATGATGACAATGACACATTCGTGGACTCCATTTCCCACAAGCCATTGTTTCCCTTTCCTGTGTGTAATCATTGGTTTCATTGTTTCCACCTGTTCTTCATTTGTCTGTGTATATAAGTCATCACCTGTGCCATCATTCTCTGTCCGTCATTGCACATCATCATGTTCCTGAGTTTCATCGTGAGTACCTGTCTGTATTTTGTCATTAAACGTATGTGTTTTTTTTTTTTTATCACCACGGACTCGGGCTTTCCTTATAAACACTGAAGTTGTAACAGAAGGGATGTACAAAACTTCAAACAGTTATTTTGAGACAAGACAAGAAGAAGAATTATTTGCTCAATATAAATGTTATACACAAGATATTAATCTCACAGTGGACCCGAGTTTGAGACCCGGTCCCACAATAATAAAAACATTGAGATTGTCTTTGAGATAGTTTAGAAAATTCTTTGGGTATGTGGGATTTTATGGCTTTGTGGGTAAAAAGTTGGACTTTTTTTATATAATGATGAAAAGTTGGATGTGTGATGAAAATGGTGTTCGAGTCCCTGAACAGAATGTACCACAAATGAAGTGTCCTTGTGTAGGACAGTGATTTCTGGAAAAGTGTTAACAGATCCGATAAAAACGAATTAAAAGTGCAATACATTGAAAATAAGACTAATAAATGAGATATATTGTGCTAAGACAAAACCCTCAGTCATGATCAAAACTATTTTTTGTGTAGATCTGTAAAATCCAGACAAAATGTGCATATAATGTAAAAAAAACTATTATCACATTTGCTGTATAGTCCAAAAAGCATAGTAAAAGTTCAATAGTAACTGTACATACTTTGGTTCGGTGAAAAAATAAATCAAAGTCAAGTGCACGATATGTTTGTCCTCACGTGACATGAAGAAATGCAAATTTGCATGAAAAGTGCGCTGAATATCAATCGACACTGCAGTTTCTGTGCTGCTGAGCAGGAAGATACAGGAAGTGTGAGAGGGAAAATAAGGCAAGCAGCCGATGGAAAACAAGTGCCAATGCCTGATGTGAAATAAATGTTCTGCGTTTTCCCCGAGGGTGGATCACGTCAAGGTGATGTGATGGGCCAGTCTCTACAAGCACGGAAGAAAACAGACGGAGAGACTGTACACACCATCCAAAGCCCAGAATGACACAGTTTTTATTGCAGTCAGTGATAAGTCATTATTATTTGCTTTGTTGTACCTAAAGCATGACATGCCAGAGGCAGAGAGCGTGGCAAGTGTATTGAGACCTATAAACCATTCAGCCATGGTTGTGTGACCATGCTAAAGAAATTGTGATGCGTCAATCCGGAGTGTCAAAGCCTCATTTAATCATGTTTTCAAATACAAGTGAACTTTGACCTTGTGATGTGTGTGCACAGACCACACAGAGACGCTGCATTGGTGTTGCGCACACTTCTGACAGGCTTCAGCTTTGCTGGTTTAGCAGTAATTTTACATCAAAATATGATCTGACTCTTACTGTTTGCACAAAAATTACACATTAGACAGACAGACAGAGATGGATGGGTGCATGGATGGATGGACAACGGGATGGGTGGATGGATGGATGGATGGACGGATAGATAGATTACTAGAGCAGAAAAAACTCAAATAGAGAAAGAGGAAAAAGAAAGAAACAGCAACAAAGAAGGAAAGGGAGTAGTGGAGAATAAAAAGACACAGAGAGAGAGGAAAAGATAGAATAATGGGAGAGAGAGGGGGAATGAGAGAGAGGAGACAGAAAGGGTGAGAGGGTAGAGAGAAAATAGGAGACTGGATAAATGGATTGATGGATAGATGAATGAAAATGAAAGTCATAGCAACAGAAAGAATTGAAGAAGAGGGGAATAGTGGAGGAGAAAGAGACAGAGAGGGAAGAAAGAGAAAAAATGGGAGAGGGGGGGTAAGAGGGAGGAGAGAGAAAGGGAGAGATAGGAAAAGAAAAAGTGGGCAGGAGAAAAAGGAGACATGGTTAGTTGATTTGATTGATTGATTGATTGATTGATTGATTGATTGAAAAATAAAAAGACAAAAAAATAACTGCATAAAATTAGAAACAGATCTAAATAAATAGACAGACAGTTAGACATGTTGAAAGGCAGACAGGCAGACAGACAGACAGGGCGATAAATAGAGATTTTGAATTGAATGTCTGTTTTGTGATCCTTGACTACAATTCCTCAATATAATTTAAGATAGTCTATAACAATCTGTAGAGGAAATCTGTCATACTGTCGATTAATCAATGCTATCAATCAAACATGTTTTTGTTTGTTTTTCTGGACCTGGATTATAATGTTCGGTAATACCCCGTGTTTGAACGTAAGAGTCGACACAGCTGCCCCTAAAAATGCTGTTGTTCTCTGATGCGTATGATTTTGTGAACATAGAAAATGAACAGGCAGGATTGAGCTTGTTGGAGGATTCCCCTTATTGTAGAGAACATTCACCCCGCCACCATCCAGTTGTCTCTATTATCTGCTCATTCACATCTCAACAATAATTTATAGTTGCTGTTAGTTTATTCTTTTATTTAAACTGATACCAACTCCTTCTTACTAATAAAGGCAACAGAATAAATGAAGAGTTCAGTCAGAAAGAAGGTTCTTTGATTCTAGCTAGATTTACAACATGATGCTGAATAAGACAGAAATTATCCACGAACAAACAGCAAGTAGGAAGAAGATCTTTATTTATGATAAATTCAAAACATGTTTTGATTTTCCAAAAACTATATTTGGGTTTTACTCTTTCGTTATTTTTATTATAGAAATATTTGTCATTAGGAGAGGTGTCCTATTGCTTTTTTAGTCGAACTTTGATCCAACTGCCAGTAGTGTTAAGTACTTGAGTAAATGCACTTTGTTACTTGAGTTTTTTGGCTACTTCGTACTTGTACTTGGTACGAAAAATATAAGAAACCTTTACTCTCTTGACTATATTTTTGCTCGAGTATATGTACTTTTTACTACACTACATTTGAATGAACACATCTCGTTACTATGTGATGCGTGACCTTTTTTTCCGTTAATTTCTTGTGCGGACGAGGCAATATCCAACTGAGGCGATAGACCTTATGCAGGATGCTGTAGGTACTGGATGATATTTATGAGATTAATCACATGAATGTCACATCTAAATCCCATTTGAGATTTGGGATCAATAAAACATTGTTTGTTTGTTTTTTTTAGCTTAAAATCAAGTAAAGTACAAGTAAAATACTTAGAAGTTATTTTAAACTACTTTACAATTTTTATTCAAATCTTCTTAGAATTGGTGACTTGTGACTTGTAACTTGTATTGGAGTAATAATTACTGAATTATTATAATAAAAATTTTTTTTACTTGAGTGTGGTTTTCATGTACTCTTTACACCTTTTCCAGCCGCATAACCTCTTCTCTCTTCTGAGGTTTCTTGACGTGGAGATTAGATAAACGCAAGAGAGGTCCGGAAGCGCACACGAGAGATAAGCAGCTCGCGATAGAAGTCTAGATGCGCAACAAGTGTGTGGGAGAGACCAGCCTCATGGCCTTTGGTCTTTGTGAAAGATGCCTAGTTCTTGTTCCGCATTGTCCGCAACAATTCATTTTTGTAACTATCAGCTTGGAATTATTTTGAACTGGTTTACAATCCAAATGTGTTTGTAATCCAAAGTCATGTGAGGAACCACTGCAGATGTCTCTAGGTGGTCTGCAAACAAAAGCACCTGATCCAGTAAAGGTGATTATGAGGGTTCAGGTTTGGTCGATGAATTCCAAGATAAGCAACAGTCAGCAGTGATCGAGCATCCCTGGCATGATCAGAAGAGATCTCACACACACCAGCGGTCCTAATCGTCTTAAGTGCTGGCTTAAACATCAAGATTACTTTCTAATAGCTCACATTAATACGCCCTGAAGACTTGACTTCTGCTTTGTTCCAGGTTTACCAGTCTGTACAATTATCTAGTTTTGCTTGAGTATCTGCATAACCATTGTTTCTAAATTGTGTCACCACGACCATCTTACTTTCCTAAAAGAGCAAAAAAAAATTCTAATGTTGGTAAGGAAATGATAATCTGAGTTTGATAATACTGTAATTTGTTATTAGTGTCGGATCTGGGCCTACAGTTCATTTATGTCTAAACTGGACATAAAAACTGCTTATTTTAAGTCCTTGAGTAATTCCAGGTCTTTAAACCAATTAAATCAATAAAACGATGTACACATTTAAACTTAAATTTTTTACTGAATCAAATAAATGGCCATAAATATGAATTTATTGAGTCTGCTTATCATTATAAAAAGTTAAAAGTATGGTTTTGAAGTAAAAACTGGAGAATAAACAGTACAGTCTATACAGTCTACTATATAAAGCACAGTCCATCCAATTTTTTAGAACACTGGATCAATAAAAGACTATGATTCTAACCCCTTTATTGCTGTTTGCAGTTCTTCACATGGGTTTCTTTTTATTTTCAAAAACACTTTTTCCATCTCAAATATCTCTCTCCTTGCTATCTCGCTCTCCTATACTTCTTCCTATACCTCATCCTGTCAGCTTCTTTACAAATACTTGATCTGCTAACATCACAGTTTGATCCTTATGATTTTTTCAACAGGCCACATCAGCAAAGCGGATCTTCCGAGGCAGCGAGAAGGATAATTTATCCTTCTCGCACGATATTTATGAAATATTGAAAGCGGGCCAGCGAATACATGCTTTTAACACCATTTGCAACATGTTTGAGGTGACCTTGGGAAAGACTTCCAGGGAATTCGCTTCCATTTTCAGGCCTGGGAGATGGGAGAACATGTGCTCCCTGATGGCCGCTCCACTTTACTCTAGATCAGGCTCTGTGACAGCCGCCTCACAAGTGCAGAGATGGGGAATGACACTGGAAGCCATACTTTGAAATATTGATCAAATGGGGTTAAATATTTCCTCATAGCTTGAGCTAAAAATGGACCTCTGCCCACGAGTGATGGGCAGGTTCTGGCACTGCGCACCAAACCTTTAGCTCATCATCTAGCCACTCCAGTTCCTCTCAGGAAACCTGGACTTCATTTTAGTGCGCCCTCTGTGTTGAGCCTTGGTGAATACTGCATGAGCTCTGTTTCAGATGGGTTTCTTAAGTCACTTGTTGCATGTCTTAAAGAACACCACGTTCTTCTGGCTCACAGCAGGGGAGCTGCGATCTGACAGAGACCCAAAGAGTTCTGCTTTTTACGCTTCTTGGAATTATCTTGTCTGCTGCGTGTTGGTATGTGCAGGTTTGCTTAGGCCTGGTGCAATGTATCACAGAAAAACGAATTAAAATATTTACAGACACATTTACAGTCTATAGGGCACAAAGTGAATACTAAAAAAAAGTTGAAAAAGGATGATGCTTCTTATAATATGAAAAAATGCAGAAGAAATGTGAAAAACAAGAAAATACAGTAACTTACAGGGTTTATTTTAAATCTTTAATCTAGCAGTTTTTCACTTTCATTAATTTTTTTTTTTTTTTTTTTTTTTTTTTTTTTTTTTTTTTACAGTATTTTATACCCATCTATCGTGATAAGATTGGTCCTAGAAATTGGCTTTTACTGTTACGGTTTACTGTTGTAACTTTTTAAAACTTGTTTTTAATGGGTTATTTTTTTGTGCAAAATCTGAATTTTATTTATATATTGTGTATACAGCACTGTGTTCGACTTTGTTGATTTTAAGCTCTTTTGAAAAAAGTTGGATTGGACGTGTAAGTTGGTGAGCTCTTGTTTGTTTCCTCTCTTTGAAGTGGTTTAAAAAAACTTCATGGATACGGACAAGCGTATAAGCTGGTCATATTCTCTGAATAATAACAGTTTTGCTGCGTCCCTTGACTGAAGACATCCTTGTCCGTTGCTTTACAACCAACCCAGCCCTTTTATATAACACCACAGATGTGTATTCCAGACCACAAATACTACTGTTTGAGATCCTTATGAATTCATTTCAATTCAAAACAACACACACTTCTCATCGTACTGCTCTGAATTGAAACTATTGCTAATTTATAAAAACTTTTTTTTTTACTTTTAAGTTGATGGGTTTTTTTTTTCTTTTTTTTTTTTTTTNTTTTTTTTCCAGTGGGCTATTTTAACACAGATAATGGTGATTTACGAGTTGAGGAGTTTTATCCTGCTTCCAGAGTCTTATGAATTGGCTTGTGAACAATTTCACCCTTGATTGCCCTAAAACTACCCAAATACCTAAAATACCTAATAATGCCTCAAAAAGCGGCTAATATCAGAAGAAGACATTTCTCTGAGGTCTTTTTGGGGATTTTTGCAGTGTTTTTGCGAAGGTTTGATGCAGACAGCAGAGGTAATAAGGCCTCCCACCACCTCGCCACATTCTGACATATTTAAATACAGTTGTTAAAATGTTTACGCCTGGTCATCCTGCAACCCAGACATTCATGTTCATGCCCCTTGATTTACCTCTAGGGTCCGACCCTGTCATAGTGACCCTGAGCTCTACAGCTTTGATCAAAGTTATCTTCACCAAATGAGTTAAATTGCTGCATCATCAAACAACCTCCAGAACTTCTAAAGAGTATAATTAGCAATTTCAACATTAATAACATAAAAAAGTCGAAGCAAAAGTACCCTTTAATCTTAACCTCCGCAATTCTCAGTCAAGAACACTCTACTAAAGCAATGGTGCCCAACCTTTTATAATATGGGGGCCAAACTTGACTTTGCTGTGAGTAATTGCAGTAAGCATTTACGAAAATGAAACGGAGATACTTTTAAAATAAGTTTAGCTTCCAAAAAATGAAAAAAAAAAAAAAAAAAATGTAATTGTTTGACTGACAAAGCCCAAAGCTTACTTTTTAGTGCGATGTCTATCAGAATGGGGATGACGGTCTGTAGTGTCTTTTTATAATAACATTTTTTACAGTTTGAAAATTTTGACATTGACATTGAGATTTTTTTTTTAAGTCAAAGTCTTTATGATCTCTTATGATCTTTAAGACTATATCACTAAACAACTGTGTATATATAGAAATAAAAGAGTGGGCCACATGTAAAATCTTTAGAAGCCGGATATGGCCCATGGGCCGCATGTTAGGTGTTAATGTGACATTTAGTTGCTCAAAGTCTAGCGGCATTAATCAGCACAGCCTACAAATACACATTTTTCAGTTGCATTGGGATCAGCTGTTGTTTTTTTTTTCTTTATGTTTTATATTCATTAAATATTTGTATGGGGGCCCTGAAACATGTCGGCCCCGTGTCAATGCACATTTTGCTTTTGCCTAAGGCTGCTCCTGATTGATAAGCTGTTTTCTTAGGGATTTACTGAACAGACCATTCTGTGTCTGTGTGCATTAACCAGAGTTTGACTGAGGAATTACCTGACCCTAAAAAGAATGAAGGAAAAAAAATCCCAAACTCTTTTCTACTTTTCAGATATATAACAGATGTGTATGAGGGCCACTTTAATACACTTTCAATCCAATAGATTTTGAATTCATATGATTCCTGCTGAGTTGAGTGTAAATTTGATGCACACCGATCAGTTATACTTCCAGCTCTTTGTTAAAAATGACAAGAGCCTGGGGCCAGTTCTGCTCCCACAAACAGCAGTTCAACATGCCGTGCACAGACCTGCCGTGTTGAGCATGAGCATCATTCCTAGCATTTTTCCTCCTGTTTTCTGAACCTGCCTGAAAACTGCACAGAGCAAGTTTGAGATCAAACATGGTTACTGTCTTTGAAGGAATCCCTGAAAGACAATAGGAAATAAGGAGATCACATTTATATCACGCAGAACTGACAACCGCATGTGCGCAACAAATTCCTCTTTGAGTCAAGCAGATTGTGTAGAACATTAGGTCATCTTATTATTACCTACAGGTGGGTGAGCAAGGAATGTTCTTGACTTTCTCCTCCCTGAGTCAAGCTGCCAATCTGAAAGCTGGAGCGGTACAGCCCTGTGTCACATCCAACCTTCTCTGAAGCATCACTGAGGAGGAAAATAAACCCATAGGTTTGAAAGAAAGTAGTAGAGAGAGAGTGGGAAAGGGAGAGAAAGAGAAGCCAGACAAAAAAAATAGGAAGATAGATCGATGGATAGAGAAAGGTGGATAGATAGATTGATTGAATGACTAAGAGAGAGAGAGCGTAGAAAAGGCAAATATCTAGAGAAAGAGAGAGAGAGAGAGAGAGAGAGAGAGAGAGAGAGAGAGGACAAATAGGAACATGTCTCTGGGGAGTGCCAGTCTCTCTGTTCCTAAATGCCAAAATGTTAAAAACTATGGCTGTTCTCATCAAAAGTTTGAAAGATTGTAAAAATGTATCTGTTTTACATCTCAATTTATTGACGCTAATTATTAATAGACACAATATAATTTACTAAATGTCTTTTGATTGGTTCTCAAACTCCTTTAGTGTGATGACTTGAGCCTTTTGAAGCCCATGTGAGTGACCAGCTGCTCCACGAGCGGCATGACATCAGGGGATTCCTTTACACTGATAAACAGCTCACAGAAAAGAACACACACACACACACACACACACCTACACACACACACAGGTGACACAGGGATACGCTTTATCCTCAGGTGTTAACCACAACTGAGCTCAAACCCAGCTTCCTTTTGACTCCATGCTCAGTCTAAATTGTTATTTTAATGCGTTTTGTATAGAAGGAGGCAACTTATTTGTCGGTTGTATTTTCATACTTTTAGTCACTGTAAAATAAACAATACGTCATCATTCCTACAGCTCCAAGTTTCATTGTCATCTGATTTAACTAACCTTTCAATCACTGAGCTGGTACGTAGAGCCACACACACACAGACACATAAACATAGATGGATAGATAGATGGGTAGGCGCGTAGGTAGGTAGACAGACAGACAGACAGACAGGTAGATAGATTGGTAGATAGTCCTGATTAAAGATTAAAGACTTGTCACTTTTCATTTTCAACCACTAAGCTTTTAAAATATTTTAAAATATTTTGAGATTTTTTGAACAGGAAACCCAATAATAATAATAATAATAATAATAATAATAATAATAATAATAATAGTAATAGAAGCGTAAGTGGCAGCTAATTGTTCCATTTCTGGGTTCTGTCTTGTTCGACTCAGTGGTTGAACATGATGACAGATGAGTCATGAAATTCCTTAAATACCTCGTTATCCACAGTAAAAAATGTCATGAAGTTTGAAAGTGTTTGAAACTTTTTTCTTGTCTTCAACCCAAACAAACAAATCAAGCAAACAAAGACAAAAAACACAATTAAAACAGGAAATGGTCTGTTTCAAACAAAAATGTCAGAATCTTGTCTCGCAAGGCTTTATCAAGCAGTGTGTGTTCTGACATTCATGGCTCTAATCTGAGTTCTGCCGTTTACTCAGTCTGCCACTAATGCGACATGAAAAATGACAAGGATAGGAATGTTTAATTATAACTGCCAAGCGGTAAAGCAGAGCGGAAGCTCTGGAGTGTGTGTGATGGATGCATGGGGTTTCCCACACAGAGAGAGAAGCATGAGTCACTGTGTGCGTTGTAAATTATGGAGAAACTGTGGATTAAGCAAAGTGGATTGTAACAGCTCAGTGAGTGAGTGAATAAATGTGCAAGAAAAAGGAATGATCAGGTTAGGGAAACTTTTACATTTGTGCTTTATCATTGACCTAAAGCAGTGCTGGCTGCCTTTGGAATTACAAAGAGATAATTTGCAAAAAAAAAAAAAAAATCTCCTTATCTCCGTCTTGACAATAAGCCATCACGCAATCACGCAAGCAGTTGTTAAAAAAGAAGGAAAAATGCTGTTGGAAATTAAAAAAAAATCTCACTGAAATGTTGCTCGTATATATGGGAATTTTGTGGGCCAACACTTTGAACATTGAAATTAGACTCATTTATTTTTTCTAACATCCAAGCTAATGCGTTCTAATAAACATTTATATCTGGGAAAATTCCCAAAATGAAAGACCAGCTCAGCTAATAAAGGCAATATGAATAAATAACTGAAGGGGGGGGGGGGCANTATCTATTGTTTTATTGTATAGATGTATTGTATATTGTATCTAATTTACATGGCAAAGAGATATTGGTGTGAGAATTTTGCGGTAATATGATAAGGCAAATAAGCAATTACAAAATGCTTTTTTTTTTTTCCAACCCAGAAATTGACAAAGAAGAATCAATAAACACAACTGGGATGCAAACAAGTTGCCTGCACGCCGTCAATCAAATCATGGTTTAACTCAACAGCAAAGCTTAAAATAATTCTCTAGAAAAACGTGAATCCGTTCTATCAATAGACACTTAATGACTTTTCTGGTAAGTTATCCCAAAGATGCCAAATAAAATGGTAGTGACCTGCAGCAGCAGCAGCAGGAAGAAGAAGAAGAGCAAGAGCTGAGTGTGGAGAGCAGTAAAACTGGTCTTTAATCTGGCTGCAGCAGCTGGCAACATGCAACAGCACAGAGGTTCTCATTAACTCCTCACTCCTCCACTCTGCTCCCTCTCATGTGGTCGCACAGCTGCAAGTGGCGTGCCTTGACCCCATCACTCCCAATGCACTGGGGACTTTCCACCAGTGAGCAAGTAGAAGAGAACGGAGGCGCTGCTGACATGCTCTGTTGTGTTTCAGTGGCGTATTGCAAACACACTCAAAGACAACATGGCACATGAGGAGCTGCCGCTGCCACACGAGTGTGACTGGCAGCGGATTGGCCGTGTTTTGTGATTATGAAATGAGGAGGATCGTGTAACAACAGCAGCATTCCAGGGTTTAACAAGTCATAGATCTCAGCGCCCGAGGACAAGCTCTTTAAAATCTAAAGTAGGGAGAATGCAGCCACCGTTAGTTTCTGCTCACATTTGCTGTCGGGGATAGGGACATTAGATGCAATTCTAATTTATCACATGGTGAAAAATGATGGCTTTTGCTTTGTTAAAGTAGATATTGAAACTTTTTGGTGAGGAACAATCACAAGAACTGGATGCTTTTTAGTTGAAAGAAAAAATGTGCATAATGAATCTAACAAAAGCTGCATTTTAGAATGAATATCGACACTTTTAGATTTTTCAAGTTTTCAAAAAACTTTTCAAAAAAAAAAAAAATTTGAAGTTTTGGGTTAAAAACCAAATGTTCAAAAAAAATCTATCAAAAACTGTATTGGTACAAGTTTTTTAAGATTCAAGATTCTTTGGTGTCACTGTACTAATGCCGGGTATTAAATACTGTGAAACTTTACAGTGCACACAATACAGTTGAACAAAGAGAATAAATAAATATAGAAACCACAGATTAAATACGTACTATTTGTGAAATAGATCATAAGATATTGCACAATGATATGGTAGTGAAAGGTGCTGTATAGTGTAAACCTGCATTCAAATGTGCAACAAGAAACGTGTGCAAAAGAAGTTGTAAGGCTACAAACAATTGACTTAAAGAAAATTGATCATTGAACAAAAAAAACAAACCAATCCCAGATTAGTATAATTATTATTTCACAAAAAATGACTAGTGTGATAGAGTGATGGACAAAGACTAGCAATTGCTAAGAGAATTTGGTATAATTACAATTAGAAAATTAGATATAATTAGAATTAGAAAATTGTGCATAGGTGTGAGTGAGAGTGTAATTGTGTGTCTGTGAGTTTTTCTCTGTGATTGGCTGTCCAACAATCCAGGGCGTATGTCCCGCCTTCGTTTCTCCATCTCCTTGTAGGGAGATCCTAGGCCTTTGTTTCAGAAAACATTTCTAAAAACTAAAATCAGATCAAGGAATAGAGAGGGATAATTTGCCGAAATAAAAAGTTGAAAACTCAGTAGCTGCTTCATCTGAGAATCAAACTGGTCTAAATAAAGCAATAAAAGTTTGGTTACAGATGTTCTCATCAATATGGGTGACCACAGCTGGGCTGCCGGCACATGTGTTCTTGAGGTCACCCGTCTCTCAATGTTATGAGAGTCTCTGATGATGAATGTGCAGGCTTCTGAGAGAAAGCTGTGGTCCCTATGTGGTCTCATACTCACATTCATCCAGGTCGAGAGTCATTTTGCTCAAAGCCAATTAACGGCACGTGTGTCTCTGATCTGGCTTTAAACATACAGTTGAAGAATAACAGGTTATTTTAAAGCGAAAGTCACATAAAGTTTTTACTTGAGATTGAAGATGTATAAAACAAGCATGTATTGAGTAGACGTGTGTGTGTGTGTGTGTCCATTTTTTTCATATTTCACAAGTGCTCAGATAAAAAGAATTTGGAACTCCGGAACCAGATTGTACAATCACAAACCTTCAGAATAATTTTTTCACAGCTAATTTATGTTCACAGAATAGTATATGAACATTTTTACAAATAGGGCTTTGCCTGGTGTGCTCTTAATAAACCAGATCAACCATCGAATGGGAAAAAGAATTACTCAAATTCACCAATGTGGAACTATAATGGGGTCTCCGTAGAAATTGGCTCATTTGGTGTGAAAGCTGTTTCCTAAACCCTGGTGTGAAATAAACCTTGCCTAAAATATGGTTTTTAGATTGTGTTAAATATAAATATTCCAAGCAATATTTCTTCACTTTTCTCAAACAGATCAGATCTGTTGAGTTATTAAAGACGTGCATTGGCATATTTCTACATTGCTTTTGGATATTTTTACACTTGTAACATGGCTTATTTGATGTAGAATTTGAAAGTATGGTATTTTGATATCCGTCAACAGGCAGGAAAAGACATCAGACCACACAATCTGATTATTGTTTCACTAAACTTGCATTATTTTAGGCCTTTCATAGTTTTCGTAACCAATCACAGGCCTCAGAAAAACTGCCCTAAAAAGAGCAAGAGAGAAAGAAGAAAATTATTAGTCTGAGACGCAGAGTTAAAATGTCAAACACTTGAATGGAGGAGGTCAATTGTTCACAAGCCTAAGCCTTTGATTACAAAGTAAGACGATTACCACAGCCATCATTAGATAAAACAGAGGTTGGTCTTAAAGCCCATTTGCTTGTCTGAATGTCGAGGCACAAGTGAATAAATCGTTGTTAAAATGGAGTATTACAGGAGGAAGACTGGCTGAATGATTCATGCTGGCAAAGGTTATGGTGAAAGAACGAGAAGCTCAGGTGAAGGCCTGCACGGCAGAAGAACAGAAAGCGATCTCATTTTGATTATATCTTTGCTTTGAAGATAAAAGTTTAAAAAGAATTGAATTTTCCAAGCCAAATATTTGCTTTCCCTAGTTTGCTGGAAAGATCATGTCGGTTTTGGACCTTCATTCTCATCAGTCAAGGCAGAGAGCAAGACTGAAGCGACTGAAGCTGATGTTCCTCGCTAGTGTGTTTTACATAAGATTCCTCGCCATTATAAAAGGAATATTTGGAGTTCTTTGGACAAAAGCCAAGGTGATCATACATTT
>SOMO01000043.1:366421-380771 GCA_028128575.1 Paedocypris carbunculus | reverse complement strand
GAAATGTGAAAAAAAGAAAATCTTTATTATTTCCTGAAATGTAAACAATGCAACACTTCAATGTTTCAAAATAGCAGAACAAAATAAATAAAAAAGAACAAAAAGTCAGTTTCAGTCAAGCAAAAATAGGATTCAGGACCTTCAGCATCCTGCAGATGGCGATTATTTCCGCTCAAGACATTAAAAGCAATAGAAAAAGATGCCGACTTGTCGCACACAATCACAATGTAACAAGTAACGGTAAGAGTCAAATCTAATGCAGTTGAGTAAAGAGTACAGATACCCAATCAATAATGTATAGAGTAAAAGAGGCTTATATATTTGATACTCAGTACAAGTACAAAGTTGTCAAAAATACTTATGTAAGGGTACAAAGTCTATTCATTGAAGTGCTTTTTACACCACTGCTAAAAAACGTCAAATGCTAAATGTATTGATTCAGACTAAATGAATCTTTTGGATTACGTGTCAGGAACATGCAGGTGCCCGAAATTGGCACGAACGTTGCAATCCCCCCTTCTGCCCTGCAGATCTGTCACATATTTGCAAATATTATCGTGCGGTAATTGTGTGATTCCAGCTGCGGTCTGTCTCCAGCTCCGCTTTCAATCACTGTCCAAACATAATTAAAGCCCAATGACTTCCCTTTTTTTCCCAATTAGCAGAAGAGGGGAACAAGGGAATGGATTTTACGGTAACCACTCGCTTGAATTATTCTGACATGTCAAGGGCAATGGACAGACAGAGCGGGGTTAATGGAAGGTTTTCTTTTCTAGCTCTGGGGGCCGACCTCTTGTTACCCACCAAACTGCTTCTTGTGTGGCTTCCCAATCTTGCCCCCTCTTGGGCAGATCGTGGCAGTTATCCGACGGCTATCAGGTAAATATTCAGCATTGCCCACACTCACGCAGCGGTAATGATAGAATTGTATCCAGATGATAAGCAGGGCCCTTTATAACTCATCAGTCAGCGCCACACTCCATGTGCACTTTGGTGCCAATTTATGAGGCCGGCATGAGAACCTGCTGTTGCTGCTCCTGCCTTGGACCACATCACTTAGATATGAATCACCAAGCCCGGCTTTCATCTGAGCTCCTGCACGGCAGCTGGGGAGGAGGGAGCGAGCGTGAGGGAGGAGTGTCCTCTCCTCCTCCCAATAATTACAACCATACCGCTCTTTTGTCATGTCTAAAGGGGAGCAAGATCAAATGAAAGCAGGACTTTTAAGGGCAGACCTGTTCGCTTGGGGGGAAAGTTGTAGATTGAGATGTGGAGAGCAGACTGAGAGAAAGCAAACAATGGCCGGCCCTGAGCTTAATGTGTGCCTCTTTCTTCTTTCCGATCCATCCACTGTCACGTTAATGTTAATTAAGTTTTAATTTACTGTTGGGGTTCCTGTCGAGCTGCTGGCTGCTTTCCGAGCAGAAGCATAATGAGAGTAGGGTTGAGAGGAAAAGTTCCCCAGAAACTGTCAGAAGAACCTGCGTGTTAGTGGCTCATAAACACCTATTAACACTTCGCTGGACTGAGCTGGAGATATATAACTTTAATTGCAAACTACAAATCAACCAGAACCAAAAGCAATTCTTTAGTATTTTTGGAGTTTGCACGAGGTTCTGCATTCTGTCTGCATCCAACAGTTTTTTTTAAGGTACTATCGTATTTTAATCTTAATAAAGTGCATTTTAAAACCATGCACACATACACACACGCTTGCACTTATAGTGGGGTCACAAATCAATATGCCATCCCCACCCTGACCCCAAACTTCAAAATACGCCCCTACCCCTTTATTTTAACCGTAAGCAAAACTCAATTTTAATCATCCCTAAAACACCATCTTGACCTTCTGAGGTCCCTACAAGTGCTCAGAGGTATTAAAAACATTATTTTAGCATTTTTGTCTTCATCTTTACCCAAATGTTTTGAAAAATACATTTACAGATAAAATAATGACCTTTTATTTGATCTATTTGTATTTTAATATGCTGTATAATATGTACATTATTTATTATCTTCCAATGTCATGGACCTGAGCAAATATTTTTCTATTTAATAATAAAATGATACAAATATTACACGCTAAAATATTACATATTACATGAACACAAACACACACACACACACCTCTTGCACATCTCTTTTTTTATCATAGTGTTGTCCCACCTTTGACTTACAAAACAATATAATTCTTTCACCCTCCCCCTAACTCCAACCATTAAAATACCCCCCATCCCCATCTCAGCCCTAATATCCCACCTTGACCCTCATACTGGACTTCAAAGATGTGAGGATCACAATTGCTCATTGGGCCCCAGTTTGTGCTAAAAAATCTAGCATTTGAGTCCCCACTTTGTGCTAAATTCCTGCACACACACCTCTACATTCTTGAGAGCTGTGCTGAAATGAATATGTGTCTCACACTCTCCAAACATCTTCTGAATCATGGGCTGTCGTTTACCACCACCCGCGGAATTTGGCGACAAGATGAAGGTGAACAGTCTCTCATACTCTACTCCAGAAGCTCTTACTAACACAGCGCTAGACGACAATTCACTTTGTCACCGGTCTTTCATCCACTGAGTCGCACGGTTGTGAAACACGCAGGAAACCAGACCATTGCTCATAGGTTTCTATATACGGAACCAATCACCTAAAAACAATCTCATAACAAATTGTCTTTTAAAGTAATATTTGCTGCTATATTTTTAATTATAACTAATTTATTAGAACCACAACACTTTACGTGCATTTTAATAGGCTAATTTTTTGTGCATTAAAAAAATATGTAAATGCGGTAAATTATGCAACAGGTAGACAACCTACAGTAGACATTCTAGTGTCTGCAAACTGGCTGGTTTGATTTGGATCCTATTGCTTTTCCTGGTTGGATGTCGGGTGGGGCAGCAGCTTTCGTTTACATGCAAGGATAAGAATACGGACAGGCTGTAGTGGGCCGAGACCCTAGAGCTTGACACGGATTTGTCAGTGGTTAAGGAGTGTGTAAAGACGACTGGGTAGCAACGGCGGCAAACACACTCTTCTGTTTGAGATTCTTTGTGGTCTGCAATAAATGATTCACTTCCCAGTCTGTCTCTTTACAGATTTACTTTACAAGTCTCACATACATTAGAGACGTGCGCACCTAATGCCAGTAATACATTAAAAGCGACAAATTCTGCAGATTGATAAAAATTCTAAAATTACTATTTGAGTTGTAACTGTTCTCTCTATCTGGCCTCAATCCATGGTGTGTAGTTTCGGGATGTTGTTGCTGAAATTGGCTCCAGCTCCCATGACCCAGAAATGGTAAAATTGAACTGATAGATGTTTTATCGATTTAATGCAGCGTTTCCTGGCACTATCATCCACATACATTTTTGCTATTTTTGGAAACGTGTATTTTTTTATATTAACATTCAGCTCATAAAACAAGGCTATATTTTATGTATATTTTTATATACATAAAAAAGTATATATTTTCACTCAGAAAAAGCTAATTCAAAGGCAAAACCTGCCACATATTACCTTTTTTTATCCCAATCAAATGTGTGTGTGTGTGTGTGTGTGTACGTCCAGGGGTCTTAATGAGGTTTAATTATATAATCTATTTTTAAAATATTCCATTAGAATTGAATTATATGTTAAAAGTGACATTACATTTTCAAATAATATAATTAAAAATATTGCATTATTATTAACCATATGTTGTGAAACATGATATATACCATACAAAAATACTGTATATACATGAGTATATTATATATATGAGTACAACAGTGAATATAGGAACTCTATTATTCCCACATAAGGGACTGTATTTGGATTGATACAAAATTATTAAAACATTTTACTAATAAGAAAAAATGAAAAAAAAAAAAGTGATCAAATACAGTAGATGTCTTTAAATGAGGCAGCGGTGAAAAGTAACATCAGCACCAAGACTCGAGACTTCCCATAGATGTGATATTCCTAATTGCTCCGGGCAAAAGACTGACCATGATAAAAATAACTGTATAAGTAGTGTGGTGTCGTATATCTGTTACACAACACTGCCCTCAGTAAATTGTGGCTATGACACATGTTGAATAATTGGCATGGTTCTTGTGGTGGTGACCCGGGAGCAACAGGGCTGCTCGGCTGCTGATGAAGCCATAAGTTTTCCAGAAAGACGACCGGATCATTTGAACTCTGAAGGAAGAGGGAAGTTCAGCCCAGGGATCAAACGGCCTATAGGCTGGAGTCACCGCAGCTGGCCACCAATCCGGAGGGAACACCCTCGTTGTGGCTTGCTTTACAAATATTAAAGACCATTCTTTCCTGAACAGGACCACGCTCTTTGAGGCCTGCCAGTTTGTGGTTGTGTAAATAAAATCTGCAATAAGCTCAATTATTTTAACATTTCATACCTGCTTTATGAAATTCTAAGGGGTTCAAAATACATTTAGAATGAATGTTTATAAAAGACAAGTGCAACTAGATTTATGCGAGTACTGCATATTAAGTGCGTGTGTGAGCACATGTATGCGTGCAATTGCGCGTGTGTGTGTGTGTGTGTGTGTGTGTGTGATCACATGGCTTGCTTTGATGCTGCATTTCCATATATAGGTAAACTATGAATGCAAGATGACTTCCATACTTTCCAGCTCGAGATAAACTAGATTAAATCATTTTGAAATTACAGACATGTGGATCTTTCAAATACGTATTATCAATATTAAACTGGTGAGACTCACATATGTGAACATTTTATGAAGAATTTAGATCTTGGAATGGGAAGAACGTGAGGATTTTGATATGCAAAAGTAAATGTATGACTACCGAATATAAAAATTTCTCTTATTCCACTTATCATCAGGCGCAGTTTTCCTTTACCTGCTCGCGTTGTTTCTAGGAAAAGACTTCTGTGAACATAAACCATAGCTAGAGAAATAGCATCACCAGTTCTGACCAAAAGAGAATAAAGCCAAAAGCTTTATGAATCACAGAGCAAGCAAGATGACATCTGGCAGACAGGTGGTTTAAGCATCATTTATGCGTTATGATTTGCCCCCTCTACAGTACATAAAGCACATTACATCGACAAACATTTATAAACCCATCGAACGCATTAGTTTCCACAGTGCCGCATATATCCGTCAGTGTTTTCAAATGATTTCAC
Source organism: Paedocypris carbunculus (assembly GCA_028128575.1). Lineage (NCBI taxonomy): Eukaryota > Metazoa > Chordata > Actinopteri > Cypriniformes > Paedocypris > Paedocypris carbunculus. The sequence continues at coordinate 375,610 of SOMO01000043.1, read as the reverse complement.
GCTGTGGGGCTGTTTTATGCAGCTGTATTTTCTCGCAATTAATACTGTGTCATTTCCCTGGCTGACAAGCAAGTGTGCCATAAAGCGGCATAGAGTTATCAAAATACAGAAAACAATCAAATAATGGGAAAGAGTCGAGTAGTTCTCAGTGAGGCAAAATGCTGCATTAGGCTTGACCCGTTCTTCATAGCTCAAAACTGCACAAAAATAATCAACATCTGGAGCATCTGTGTGCTTTTTAACGACATGTATCATTCCAAATTTTTGGTCTGGAACAGATAGGTTTGGTAACTCATTGGAAAGTTTAATGTGAGCATAAACACATGAAAACATATGGTCCGGTGAGGCTGTTATGCCTTTTCATGGCTCGAAATGTTACCTTTCTTCTTTCTCCGCACCTTCTGCTTGGTAACATCTGCCAGTCCCAAATAAATGTCTATTTCCCCACCGTGCCCACCAGAGAGCATGTCCTCAGCTTAGCTCTCCCAGGACAGATTTATGTCCGTCTTTAGTTTTCCCAGCAGCCCCGGGACCGTGGCCCTCTTGGCTGTAGCAGGTTGTGTTAATGATTAGTCTGTTTATGGGGCTTTAGGCAGAGACAGTGACACCAGATGCAGATCGAGCAGCAGGCAGACAATGCTGGAGGACAGAGATGAATGAGGCTAGCAGGCTCTCGCTGAGATGCTCATATTACTTTACAGTGACCAGAGGCCTTTTTGCTGGGCACTATGGACCAACACTGGGATGTTTATCTGCCTTTACTGCAAATCTCTCACAGACACATTTGGGTGAGAAAGGAGTCACAGGAAAGTTCTCACAGAAAACTGAAGTATTTACTGAAATAGAATGAAATAAAAAAAATTAATTGTAATAAAATTAATGTGTTAATAAAAGATGCATTCGTTTGTTGCAAGATGCAACTTTAAAATCGCTTTAGAGTTTTAATTAAAATAGTAATTAATAGTAATAGTGCTTACCAATTAATTGAGATTAAGACATCAATGTGTGTATTTGATTTGTGAAAGGTAAATCAAATACATTGTTTTAAATATTTGCATTTTAATTTGGATTAACATATAATAAAAATTATTTTACGATATTATCATGCACTGCATGGCTCAGAGTGTTCGCGCGTGCGTAAGACGTCCTTACTTGCGTCAATGTAAATATAAATATATATTTTCAAACGACTATCACGTGACGAATGTTCAAAACGTTCGGAATTCTTTGACAGAATTCCGTATTGCTTTAACGAGTCGGGTTACGTTCGTAAGTGACGTCACTGCGTCATCAGGAACCGGACGCCGCTTTGAAGTCAGTGAATCTTTGAATCACTTTCCGACCGATTCTGTGGCGTTTCAGTGAATGTTTGAATCACTCGCCGAATTTAACCAGAAACACGTTTCACACATGACCCGCACGAAATGAAGTCCTGTAGTTGTTTTAACAAGAACGTGTTTTCTAACAATCAAATCAACCATTGTCATCAATGAAGCGCTAATCTAAGTAAGTATCTGGTCGATCTCCATTTCTATTTCAATTGATTTAAATTGAGCTGTTACAAACAATTGTTCAAAACAAGTATGTTTTACTTTTAAATATACATGAAGTTGATGCAATAGTAGCTGAAGAGCAACTCCTACAGACACAGGGCGTTTAGTATTAGCGAGTGTGGCCCAAAGATGAACCAGGATCATCCCCTTTGATATTTTTGCTTTTGACATTTCTGTCTCTCACTATCAGGTTGTTAGAACCACAGAGACATGCGTCCTCCGCCAGGAGATCATGACTGACCACAGGGAAATCCGTTTCATATGACTGTTCTAAAGCCTAGTGCAGAGTTCAAACACTTTCCGTCTGTCTTCTAAAGGCGCATGTATGTGAAATAAGATCTATATCGAAATAAGACAAATATCAGCTAATTTCTTAATTTGTTGATTTAGTTCAACACTAGAAAATCAGTTGATTGCTGGCGAAAGGTCTTTAGTGATGTATGTACTGTATATTATGAAATATATACGTGTTATAAAATGACAGAACAACTAATACTGTATTTTGCATTATTTATTGAAACATTTCAAAACTATAAAAACAAATCTGAAACCTTCAGAAAGGAAGTTGCACTTGTGGAACAAAGACATCCAAAAGCTGATCTACAGCTTTGAGATGAAGAACAAGTGAATGTTGGTTTTCTAACCAAGCATTTTCAAGTGAAATTGTCCTGATTGCGCCGTCTGATGCAAATCTGGTCTGCCGTACCACTAGCTGCATGTCTGGTATTTGATTTTTGTTTTGTTTGATGTCTGGTGAAATCCTAAGGAGAGAGAAAATACCAATTGTTATAGATTCGAGCAGTTATGCACTTTTGAACCAGACACACATTTTACGCCAAAATTTGACCTCTACATCCCAACCAGCGTGCAGACCAGTAAGAACTCAGTCCAAGCATTGAAAGACCAGTATTGATCCATAGAACAAACCATCAGCCCAAGATAGAATTCTCTCTGTTTTTTTTAATCCAAACAAGTCTATTTGGGAATACTCTGTTACTGTTTATGGGAACGTGTTCACGAGGAGAATGTTTGAAGGAATACCGTGGAAACAGCCGATGTTTAGAGCTGATAGTCTCTCCCCTTTAATTGCACAAAATGGGTCTCAGATGTGAGTGGCCGCTGATCACTTTCTGCCCGGGCTCCCTCGTCATGTCTTATAAAACCACTTCAAGAAGTGGCTGATGGGGGATGATACCAGGCCTGGGACGGAGGCTCCGCAGCTGCCTAAATACTCCTCTGGGTCCTTCTGAAGCAACAGCACTCATATTAGCAGTAGCCCAATGATCCACACCGCATTTTTCAAATTTGAAAACAATTACTCTCTATTTACGCTTAATGAGAACAGATGCTGAAATGACTGGGTTTATTTAATATCTCAGCCTCTTGACGTGAATCTTGCCTTGGATGAGAGTGGTTTTTTTTTATTGTGACAAATCATTTAACATTGATGTATTGGTTTGGTAATTGCCAGAAGCGGTTATGAGATTAAATGAGAATTTAATAGACATCATTGAGGGAAATTGTAGAGCTATTAACTAGGATTATTGATGCACTGTTATGAATATGAATTGGGAATTCAAAGCTTCACAGTAGCTTAATCTGTTGAGCTGGTGTTGGAAAACTAAAGGTCATGGGTTGGATTCCTTTAGAAAGACTGAACTGTGAAATAAATGTACATACTTTGTACATGCTGTATATATATTTTTGCATTTAAAGAAAAAAAAAAACATTGTATATGAATGCAAAACAAATTGCGTGTGTGACACATTAAAAACTAGCAATGCAGTATTTTTAATTTTTAAAATACCGTAAATACAAATATGTACAGAATTATAACATAAACACACACACACACACACACACACACACACATACACATCTCTATCTCTCTCTATATATACATACATATATACATTACATATATACATACACACACACCACCATAATGCAGCATTTTCTTCATTCTTCACTACTTAATTTTTGGAATTTTGGGATTTAAATACTGATCGTAGCTTTTATGTTGTGATTCCTTTTATCCGCTACCGCTTTAAAGATGCTTAAAAAAATGTTTACGAAGTTGCGCTTGCACTGATTCAGAGTGGCGTATAAAACCGTAAACCAATATATACACATGACTTTAAGGAGCCTGTGTCTTTTGCTTTTAGAGAGGAGAGCGTTTGCCTCTTTCTCATAAACCTGAGTCACATGTGAGTCGGAGAGTTGCTTTTAATGCGCTCTAACGATTTCTCTTTGTTTATCACACCATTAAAGCTTGGCAGCAGGTGGATTCTGGAAACCGGCCACCCGACACACAATCTCCACTTCCCAGAAGGAAAACAGAAAGGCCTTGATGCTTCCAAAGGGTACGTTCCTCTGTGCTTGACAAGTCCTAGTGTTGCACTGTGGTGGTCTCAGTTGACTTCATGGCACGGCACACGGCGACACGTGCTGCTGGTTTTGCGCCAGGTTTCTGATTGACTTTGGAGACTTGCATCTGTGGTCATGATGAGACCCAGAACCTTTTTGGTTTCCACCTGGTGACAGAATCGTGCAGAGCTTCTTATCATTACAGGTGCTTCAAAATGTTTATTGCTAAGGCAGAATTTATCTAACTCTTTATAGAAATGGTTGAAGTGCTTTAAAATATAATGTGTCTTATTAGTGGAAAAACCTGTAAGATTAGGAAATCGACACTTATTAACGAGAACTTAATCTGTTATAAAATGTATGTACAATAGAGAGTGATTAACTGTGCGCTTTATAATCTGATTAGTCTGAAAAATACAGTAATTGGATGCATTATTTATTACATTTTATAAGACCACAACCTGTTATTTTTTTGTGAAGACCTACTTCTGGACACAGTTGGTTGGCTTCTTGTGCGTTCCATTGTCAGGTTGATACTTCAAACGTGCTGATAAATTGCCCTGCAGCGCAGGAATCCGCTCACTGTCTCTCTCCCTCACTTTGTCATTCATTGGTGTCATAAAAGACCACGGGACACCAAGTGATGATCTTATAAACGTATTTATACGTTTGCCCTTAAATGAAGCGTTGAACATTTTTCCGGCTGATCGGACGTCCAAGTGAGTTTCCCAGCCCTAGGAGAGGAAGGTTTTATGGTTTATTTTGGGAGGTCGGTGAGAGGTGGGGCAGTGTCAACAGGAGATGGTGGATTTATCACAGGGGTTTGACTTTTCCTCAGCCACACAACTGAGATGAAATTAGGGATCTGTTGATCTGCTGGTCGTGGTACTGAGGAGATGGTGGAGGCAGAAGGCCGCTTCAGACAAGAACGCCATCTAGTGGCAAAATAACGCCATGGCTCGAATCGACGTCGTGATTCAATTTGTAGTTTTTGAGTTCTGTCATTTCTCTATACGGACCGTTATGCTAAAACCTTAGTTGTAAAATGTATGTATTTACTTAATTCAAAATAATAATATATGAATAAATTTAGTAAATGAAATGAGTATTAAATAAATAATATACATTTTACGTAACATTTGAAAGTTGACATTTCACTACAAATTCAAATGTTGGAATTTGGATGACAACAAGAAATAACGTTTGGGGGAAATGACTAAGCATTCACAATGGTTGTGATTATTATTTAAAACATAGTAATATTTTTTTTAAACGCATGCAAACATGTTTTATAGATTATTTTATAAAAGTATTTGTGCTTCATTAACTATAACATTAAAATTGTAATGCTAAGATACACATGCACATAGTATCTAATCCCTACTGCTTAGTTTTTATTGCTTGTTTTTATGTTGGTTATGAGACTTTTAGACACTTTGTTGTGCTCTGAATGATTTTCTGTGTCTGTCTGTCTTTGTGTGTGTGTGTGTGTGTGTGTGTGTGTGTGTGTGTGTGTGTGTGTCTGTCTGTCTGTCTGTCTGTCTGTCTGTGTGTGTGTGTGTGTGTGTGTGTGAGAGAGAGAAAGTGCCAGTCTGTGCAGCTCTGTCTTATCTTCTGCATGTGGTCCAGCTGCAGGATCTATGAGGTGTGTGTCGTCCACCTGCCTCTGGCTGTGCCGCTGCTAAGCCCTTTCTGGACACCTGATGGACAACTTTGTGATAAGAGAAGCAACATGATCTGTGTGTGTTTGCGTTTGATGTGAACCACAACAAAGGGGTGAGCAGATTCTTGTCTGCTGTGATTTATAGAGACGGCTCATGTATGGATTTTAATAATGGAACTCTTTAAACATTGTCCTTGTAACAATATGCACAAACTTTTGTAAAATGTGCTGCTATGATTCTAGCAAATGGGTTTTATTCAAAGCTATAGCATTACATTTTAAAATATAAGAATTTTTTTAGTGTATCAAGTTAATTTACAGATTTTTAGCAATGAATTTTTTTTGTAACAAATTGCATTTGTTGCGTATTTACATTTAACATAAGATAATGTGTAATGTTGGGTAATGCATTTCGAAATGAATTTGTTGGGTTTTTTTTTTTTTATTATTTGTAGTAATTGTATTATTATTTGTGCTGTACTGTCTAGTTCCACAAAAGAGTATAATTCTAATAAATGTGTAAAGCGTTTCCGCTGTAATGTAGACATTGGATAATTGGTCGTCCTTCATATTAAAAGCTTCTTCCTCTGCAAGCAGCTGTGGAGGAATGGTGAGCGCTCCGAGCTCCTGCTGTTGGCAGTGATGGTACAGTTGAAAGCTGGATTCTGTCATGAGCGAGGATATTAGACCGATAGAGTCCTTACTCCTGTCTGGGATTATTATACATTACTCTGAGGTGTTGAATGGTGTTGGTGATGGGAGCTTTCATCAGCTCTTCCTATCATCTGGATTTTGTGCTTCTTCAAGCACGTGCTCACCTGGAACTAGACAGTGGATGGTGCCCTCTACTGGTCTTAGATATTGGATATTGTGAATGTGTATACTGTTCTGTGATTGGCCACCAGTCCAGGGCTTGTTCTGCCTTCAGTCGCAGGGTTTGCTGGGGTTGGCTCCTGCTCCCTGTGACCCCCACATGGAAAAGCAGCTCAGAGTATGGATGGATGGAAAAAAATCATGTGAAAAAAATATCTTCAATTCAGACCATATACTATACAATACGGATTCCATGTCTGTGGAACAAAGATTCACAATTATTTCATATTTTAAGAGGCTCTTTATTTTTTATTGTTTGTATTGTTTCTTACAGTTCCCATGTTCCTGTGTGTTTAGTAGAGCACATAGTATGTTCGTCATTATTTTCTCATATCATGTTTCCTAAGTCAATCTTCCTTGATGAGGGTTTTGTTTTTCCTTGTAGGCTCCTCATGACCTGTATTTAAACCTATCAAGCACTTTGTAAACCTTGTCTTGTGCTGGTGCGTTGTTTAATGTTGGTTTTAGAGTCTGTGAACACCTTCACGTCTGTGATCCAGTCACATTCTTGGTCCTGTTTTTATTCAAATCTAGTGTTGTTTGAATAATTCTCTGCCAGTACCAGTTTGGCAGACCATCATTTGCCCACCCTTAAGGCTGCCCACTGCCCCGGGTCTGTGTGTGTGTAACAAATTCAATNTGAACACCTTTGCTGCCTAGTTGCGATCCAGTCACATTCTTGGTCCTGTTTTTATTCAAATCTAGTGTTGTTTGAATAATTCTCTGCCAGTACCAGTTTGGCAGACCATCATTTGCCCACCCTTAAGGCTGCCCACTGCCCCGGGTCTGTGTGTGTGTAACAAATTCAATGCGCTCCGTAGTGTGTCATATTGACTAACTCGCCTCACTCACTTTTTAAAACTGTTGTGTTCAAGGCTTTACGATTTCAGTTTGGAAAATGGAGTGCCTGGGGAGAGAGTTCATCTGGGAATAGGACAGCTATACTTGACTCACAAAGTCTAAAAATTCCACCTTTAAAGGGACCGTGGAGACTCCCATCCGTTTCTGTTGGTTTGCGGAACTGTCAATCTTCCACTGCCGCACTGAGGTTGGCTAATTACACAGTCACTGTGGGATAATCCCAGTTAAGACAGGCTGAAGTCAGATTGCCTTATCTCACCACAAATCCCCCTTATTAAGTTAGGCACTGCAGTAGGAACAAGCCCAACCATCTTCTCTTCCTTTGAGTGTTTCGGATGTGTTTTCAGTCCAACTGCTGCTGACCAAATGGGTTTTCTGGTGTGATTTTACTTCTTTGCTGGGACATCTGTGTGCAGCATGGGGACCGCACTCTCCGTGTCTCCCATCTCAAGCAAGACCACCACTTCCGAGGATGGAGGCGAGGAAGAGCATGAAGTCAATGGGAAAATGGACACAAGCCTTAAAAAGCACGTGATTGTGTCCACGCTGATGTTGAAAAGGCTGGTTACGGCCACAGCACGGACCAAAAGTGGCAAGAGAGTTGATCCGACTCCACCTTCGCTGACCACCAGCGGCCCTCAGGATGAAGAGAACAACACCAACCTGTTGCCGTTGAGCAGTAATGATGCGAATCTGAAAACGGAACCTCTTGCTGTTCCCATTCCCATGGCTCACGCCCATAGGGATCCGGAACAGATTTCTCCCGCCGCAAAGCAGCTGGGATCGGTGCAGAAACAGCCCAGCAGCTTCTCGCTGATCTCCCCGAGGAGAGTCATCGTTCAAGCCTCCACTGGGGAGCTGCTCAGATGCCTGGGGGAATTCATCTGCAAGCGCTGCTTTAAAGTCAAAGAACTCAGTCCCACCGAGGTCATTTTCTGGTTCCGAAACTTGGACCGGACCCTTCTGCTGCAGGGGTGGCAGGACTATGGGTTCATCACTCCAGCCAACCTTGTCTTCGTGTACCTGATGTGTCGGGAAACCGTGACGGATGAGATTGACTGCTCACGGGAGCTCCAGAGAACCTTTCTGACCTGCCTTTATTTGTCCTACTCCTACATAGGCAATGAGATCTCCTACCCTCTCAAGCCATTCCTGATCGACACCAACGAAGATCTATTCTGGGAATGCTCTTTAGATATCATTGACAGGCTGAGCGGCAAAATGCTTCAAATTAATATGGATCCGCGCTTTTTTACCGAGGTTTTCCAAGACCTCAAAAGTGAAGGAGATGACAAGAAAGAAGCAGGGGAAGTGGAGCGCTGAGAACACTGATCGCTTCTGCTACTTAACCATGAACAAATTGAACAGAACATATTTTTTGCTAGATTTGTTTTTCATTCATTTTGATGGATTTTAAATAATATGCATTGTTTCATTCTTGTAGTCGAAAATGCATGTCATGTTGCATTTTTACTTATTTTACTTGTTAATTATTCTTAGCTTCTACTGCGTAAAGTCAGGTGTATTTTTGTCTGCTGCTTATTATTAATATTCAAATTAGAAGACACCCAGCTTCACCCTCCAATCTTCCTCAGAGGAGCATAAGTCTGATGAGGACAAAGCTTCTTTTGAGGAAGCCGGCGGCTGTCCAAGGTGCTGACCTGTTTATGTCCCTGTTGTTCTGTTGTCACACATCTAGCGCATTATCCCAAACAGAGATTGTTTCCAATTTTCTCATTGGTCAAGATTTTTTTCGTGCCAATATTTTCTTTCTATATCTTAATGTTTTTTCTTTTTCTTTTCTTCAAATATTTTTGTTCTAAAGAAGCACATTTTTTTGTGTTTACACTGGTTTAAGTAAAAACAGTGTTT